>OZ010791.1:128537451-128792451 GCA_963932465.1 Maratus speciosus | reverse complement strand
TCATTCCTGCTAGTATATATATATCACAGCTGTTTGTTTGCTCATTTAATTTCGTTTATGATTCCTGTGCCAAATCCCAGTTTCAGTATACCGGCAACAAAGTAATATGCAGTCATCTAGTGGAGAGTATAACGTTGTAAATGCTGTCTACATGCTCATTAAAATAAAAAATATATACTCAATATATCCTCCGTAGCTATAAGCCCCACCAGTGGGCGAGAGGTTCTGCTCTCGAAGCTGGTAGACGGGAGGTGCTGGGTTCGATCCCAATCGCGCCCGTCGGCCTAATCGTTCGGAGTTTTCGTGGTTTTCTTCGAGCCGTGGATCTTCCATGCGTTAATACGGATTAGGTTCCCTTAGAAAGACCCCCGCGGAGGGCACTCCCCCCGGGCCTATATCCCTCGTGTAGATAATTGGCCGTCAAAAATCAACCCAACCCAACCCTCCGTAGCTATAGCGTATATACTCTGCCTATAGCGTATACTTTTAGTGTATACTATCTGTCTGGTGCACATACACTCTGAATTTTTATACAATTTCACATCTGACTGAACGCAGTTGGAATTCAGTAATCCCAATTCCAATTAATGTAGAAGGAGTACGTGTGCACCGAAAGGAAGTTTAATTCATGATACATATGAAGATACATTCTGATTTTTTTTTAAACTATGTTCCTTCCGTAACTATAGCCTGTATTCTTAGGGTATACTGGCTGTATATACAATATCTTCTTTGTTTCCTTTTTATGACTACACATCTTCATATTCGCAGTTAAAGTTAAGTAATCGCAATATGCAATAGTGTACGTGGGGTGAGTGTGCGCTAGTCCACGTGTTAAATGCAATTTATTTTTAATGAAAACAGAAGTCTGAAATTTTAATGAGTAGCTAGACTTGTTTATAATCCAAATTTCTTTTATTTGATATTGTTTTTAAAATAATTTTTCAAATCAAAGTACATTTTAACACGTTGCACCTCAACCTACAATAAAGAATTTCCTGTAGCAAACAATATTGTTCTTAAACTAAAATTTATGTTTTTAAAATAATTACATTTGTAGAGATTTTAAGTATATATTTAAAGTAAATAAAAAGAAAACAAGATTAATTATTATTGAAACTATTCTTTATTTTTGCAAAACGATTAATTTTCAACATTTTAAAATGTAGAAAAGACTATTTAAAAATTGGGTTCCGAATGTCATAAAATTTTCAGAACCGTGCTGAATTCTTTCAGTCATTTAGTAATTTTTAAAGCTTTTAAAAATGATATAAACATTAATATTATAGAATGTAAAAAGTTTAATTTATAATACTGATAAATGTTATTTTTTAATGATTTAATTTCTATATGTATTGCATTTATTTATTTATATTTTGAATACTTTAATATATTAAATTAATCCCCAAGCACATATTTTACAAAAATATCATTCTTGTTTATTTTTCCCGAGTCCAAATGCAGACGGAAGTTTTGATCTCAAGGAGTAGATAAATTTATCGATAAAGTTCATAACAAATATAGCTCTTTTTATTTCTAATACATCTGAAAATGCATTACCCACAGAATTAATGAATTAATGAGTAGCTGAAATAAAAATGTTTCTGCAAGTGGTTTTTCCCTTTTTTAAACATAAAACTCTAGAGAGTTTTGTAGTAGTATGAAAAATGTATTTTGTGTAATACATAAGCGAATTTTCCATAGAAAGAAAGTTCTTTTTATGTTTTATGGTTTGAAATCTTTAATATTAAAAATTTAATATTAAAAATAGTTTCTGATGCATAATTTATTAAATTATATTTATAATTCAAAATATCATTATTACGCTTTTGTTATGTAAATTATTTTTAATAATCTATGTTTCACCGTGTTCTCATTTTTTAAATTTAAAATACAGTGGCTAAATAAATCGATTTACTTATAAAAATCATTGTACATTATTACCAAAAAAATAAAATTACAAAACTAATAATTATCTTTTAATTTCGGATATGCGGTATAAACGTATACATAAAATCGTTATGTTTTGAAGATTACTTATAATATACTACATTGTGTGGGTATCAAATGCTAATAAACAATATTGTGATGATAACTGCAAAATTATAAATTTTAATAAATAAAATTAATTTTAAATTGATATTAATCTTTTGCGTTAAAATAACTTCAGTTCTTAAACATGGAGCATTTTTAACTACTATTGTAAGAGTGACAAATGCCAAACTAGCGCCAAAATAATTCTAAATAATAGTAAGTTTAAATTTAATGATGCAATATGTAATAATTATATGCAATATGTAATAATTGCATTTGACTGGCAGAAATACAAAAAAAAAATCAATCTAGAAGCATTAATGTAATTAATTAAAATTTTATTTTTTGTATATACGAAAAAAATACCACATGAAATAACATATTCTGATCAGATGACAATGTACTTTGATGCGAAAAGAGATAAAGCATTTGTCAAAACCTAATGATCTATCTATTGAAAATGAAGTATGTGGTATTCCTTATGGTCATCAGAGTTATTAATTTTAAAATTGTAGTTTTGCAAGAAGTTAATTAATTAATTTTTTAATCAGGGTAATTCGGTAATTATACCAGAAAAATATTTTTTCGGAGAAAAGTAAAAAGTCATCTTGCTAAATACGTCTGTTGGTACACACCTGAAGAGGGTAGCACCTTTTTCTCAATATTTCTAAGAAAATCACAAAGATAAGGAAGTATGTCCTCATATTTGAAAAATCATATGTTGATAATTTATTTTTTCTATTTATACAGAAAATAAAATATAATAGCAAATACTTAAATTGTCATTTATTAAATTAGATGTTATCCTATTAGAATTATCTTTTCTTAAATTAGATATTATCTTTGTAGTTTTTGAGTAATTTATTCAACTTGCAATGTTTATAATAGAGATAATTATGAACCTTTGGTATTATGCATGTATAGATATCCTTATATAGAGAATTTTTCTACTACCATCTGCTACATAGTCGAACAGAATTTCTTCTTATTTATCATATGACAGAACATATAACGCAAATATGTTTCCTGTGCAATAAAGTTAGCTGCTTCTTGTAAATCGTATCTATATCGAAAAATTCGTAATCAGCTGTTTCTTCAATAAGTACTTTTGTAGTTATGGAATACCGATGCTTACATCGTTACAAATATAAATATCTGCAGCTAATGAAGCAAGAAAATTACTTTATGTCACAAAATTGTTAACGTTGTAATTGACAGTCTTCATGATTTGCTTGAAAGGTTGCATAAATTGATCGGATTAGCAAAAAAAAATCTTTCATAGGGGTCAGCCAATTCATATTCCAGCAACAGACAATGACTTGTTATTCCATGCTCATTTTACAAAAATATATTTTTTTCATAATACAACCCTTGCAACATCGAGATTTAATAACTAGTATTTCTAATAATAACTTAAATTCAAATTATTTTTTTTTATATATATGTACCATCTAGACGGTATGTAATACAAAGGTTCATTTGTTTTTCAATATGATAAGTGAACAGTGTCAATTTATGATCATAAAGTATTAATGTCCTTTAATGTTTATTAAATGGTCTGTCATATCAACTAAAGGCAAGACTGTTTGATTAAAATAAAATAATTAATATTGTTATTTACAAGTTAAACAGTTATGTTCTTTTTGTAAAGAAGGTATGGACAATCAAAATTAATGTATTAATATTTTGTGATTGTTTATGTATAAAATACAAAAAAATTCTTATGGCCTGTGCTGGTTGGAAATGGTATCTTCCCTAAATCTTGGTTTCAACATTTCCGATAATTTTACTTCAAATTAAGAAGTATAAATACGAAGAATCCGTTTAGAAAAGATACGTTACCAGTTTTCTTGAAAATGAATTTGAATGACAATTTCGAAAAATAAGTAAGATATAGCCAAGTTAGCTTCATATATGACGATTATTTCGGTCAGCTAAATTCCGCAATATTTTGTCAACTTCTCTCATGTTTCGCATGAATTTTAAACTAGCAGATATAGTTTTATGCGTATGATTGGAAAAATGCGTTCAACAAAGAATGATAACACTGGTCGGTATTAAATTTTTGTACTAAAACGAATGGTAGTCTCTTATATATTTCACGCTACTAAATCAAAATATTTCAAAGAAAATGCTGTATCACGCACCATTTTTACTTTCTTCTATCTTCAATAAAAGAAAGTCTTGTAATCGAAATGTTTTTCGGTCCGGTGTCAATGTCCTGTTTTCGACGGATTTACACGGTTTAGGGGTCAGAGATCCCCAAAAGCATGTTTATAGAAAATCTCTGTCTGTCCGTGTGTTCGTCTGTCTGTCGCCATTGTACCATCAAAAAGTGTATGAAGTTATGCGTAGAATTTAACCAAAATTTATTTTAAGTTTTTGGCTATGGCAAGCATGTCCTCCCTGAATTTGGAAAAAATTCCCCATAGGGGGCGCTGTAATAGCGATTTTTGTGCGATTTTGAATATTGTATCATCGAAAAGTGTATGAAGTTATACATAGAATTGATACATAGAAGTTATACATAGAACTCCCTGAACTTGAAAATATTCCGCCAGAAGGGGCCGCTATAATTGCGATGTCTGTGCCATTTTTATTATTGTACCATCAATAATTGTATAAAATTATGCATACAATTGAACCAAATTTTTTGTGCATAATTTTGGATATGGGCAACAGGTCATCTGTGAATTTGGAAATATTGCGCGGTAAAGGGGCTCTGTGATAGCGATTTTTGTATACTTTTCTTGATTTTTCGTAGTTCTATTGTCGCGCAGCGGCGGGAACTCGCTTCCTGCTATGCCAGCTTTTCACAAACAGCTGATTACAACAGAATAAGGAAAAACTATTAATTTTAACAAATATCATGATACAGATTAACTCGTTTTTAGTCCATTTAATTGACTGAAACAGAAATTTAAGAAAATAAAATGAAAGTTGATATAGCATTGAACTAATAATTTTGAAGTATTAACATGTGTAACTACTTTTTAAAATATTAAGATGTATAAGATAGAAGAAAGTTTTGGGATTGTCTCAACCAACTAGTTATTTTAAGGTTTTGGCTATGGTAAGCAGGTCTTCCCTGAATTTGGAAATGATTCGCTGCTAGGAGGCGCTGTAATAGCAATTTTTGTGCGATTTTGAAAATTGTACCATCGAAAAGTGTATGAAGTTATGCATAGAATTGAACCAAATATTTCTTTTAAGTTCTTGGCTATGGCAAGCAGGTCCTTCCTTAATTTGGAAAAAATCGACGGTAGGGGGCGCTGCAATACCGATTTTTGTGCTATTTTGATTGTGCTATACCGATTTGTGCCATTTCGGGTATTTTAATTTACAGGGTGATCCCAAATATTATTATTTTTATTTAATTTTGTTGTTGGCTCCTCCTAATTATCTTTCAGATCAAATTGCCTTTGATAAATATGGAGTCAAATATATTCTTTATAATCCTTAATTTCCAGAAAAATCCGACTAGTATAACTTAAAATTCGACAAAATGGATAAAATTGGAAATACCCGGTGATTGATGTCTATCTTGTTATATACACATTACCCGATTTACAGCGGCATAAGAAATGAAAATATATTTGAGGCAAGTAATGAATTCTGACTCAAAAATTGAGGCGAATAAAATATACACTATACAAGGGGCAATAACTACATTTCCATGCTATTTATTTGTCATCTAAGCAAGCGGAAATATTTTTTGCTGTATTTGAGTTTTATCTATCAATACCAATAAATATGATAACCCTACACTATTTTTTTATTTTTATAGAACTTAAAACGGTACGTGCTAAATGAATTTGGATGTTGTATTTTTATTTAGAAATATTATATATCTACAGTTTACATATATGTTTTTGTAATGAGGAATTCTGTTTAACCCGTCTATCTCTTTATTTTATTTGTTTGTTAATATTTGTATTTAGTGTATAGTTTTTAACTAATGTATTGAATGTCTTAAAATTTTAGAGTATCTATGCGTTAGATAGATTAAACTATTAATTTTCAGTTCTAGCAAGGATTGTTTGAGATTCGTTTCAAAAAGGTTACATGTTACACACACACACACACACACACACACACACACAAAAAAAAAAAAACAGTTAAATTAATCTATTTAATTTAATAAAATTTATTTCGGATTCACATTAAATTTAGTCTATTCAATAGATTACTGGATTTAATTGAATCCACTGTTGTTTTTTCAAGCATTTTGGTTTTTTTTTTTTTTTACCATGCATTTTAATTTGGGCAGACGAATGCAATTTTTAGCAACTTAATCCCATTGCTCATCATAAAGTATTCATTGTAAATACGTCATTATTTAGAATGTGACAGTATTATCTTATATGGAGTGCAGTGTGAAATCGAAAAATTCTGAATTGTTTCAAGGCAATGTGCAAAGGAAATCGGAAATATAGTCAACGTAAAAAAAAAAAAAAAAACGTGTCTAACACAAATCTAATAACTCGGTATTTGTTAAAAATTCTCAAAATCAGTATAAGTCAGACCTATACTCATTTGCTTAATAGTGCACATATATCATAGTAAAGATGTTAAAAATCTTTTAAAAGATTTCCAGATCTTAAAAGCTTTAAAACCACAAACACCGATAGTTTTCAACCAACACATTCGGCTATCTTCTGGGAAAACTCAGTTTTCCCAGCAGATTCTCAGTTGAAACCTTGAACGTCGGTTGAAAATGTTACGAGTTTCTAGTTTGAATTCTTTTAGCACATGGATGGATGGCTTTTAATGGATTTTTAAAATCTTTAATATGATATTATCCTCAACTTTAAGCAAATGAGTACAGTTCTGACTTTTTTTGAAAATTTTCGTTTATTTTACTGAAGGTGAATTTCGTACCAAATAAAAAAAAAATTATGGTATTTTTTGTATGCATTTTCTGAAACTGTTAATGGATTTATAACTAACAAAAAATCAAACAATTTCTCTTAAAGTTCAGTGTAAAATATCTAAGATGAAAATTTAATATAAAGAATATATATATATATATATATATACACTGAATTTGTATTTCATGTAGAATGTATGTATTTATTTTTATAGACGGTCGAAATAACGTTGTTGTTTTTTTTTTTCAAAATATTTACATTATGCCTTACATTATTACATTATGTACTAAATTATATTCAATGTAATTTACCAAGATACTTCTAGGGTTCCGTACTTAAAAAGTAAAAACGGACCCATTATAAGATCACTCCTGTGTTTGTCTATCCGTCTGTCACAGCCCTTTTACTCGTATACTATAGAACGTGGAAAGTTAAAATTGGGTGATGTAATAAAGTCTATTGGCCAAAGTCTTTACTAATTATTAAACATTCACAAATATATTTAGGAAAAATGTAGAGGGGCTAATTAAACTAATGGGAAAAATATATTTTCTTGGTATATCGTTTGGGGTATCGTGTGAAAGATTTTGTAACGCTGAACTCAAAAGTACATTTCTTTTAATTTTAGGTATATATTTGTAGAGACATCGTGGAAAATATACTGCAAAAATGTGTCCTCCCCCATCTATTTCCGAATCTACTCAAACTGAAATTGTGAAAAAATTAGAGGTACTAGACGTTAACTTAAACCTCGCCGGGAAATTATAGCAATTACCCTAGGTCTCATAGTTTATGAGAAAAGCGCATTTTCAGTTACACACAAATTTCGATTTGAAGGCATTCAGCAAAGGTGTTGTGAAGCGCTTATGGTAACTTTCGTAGCAGAAGTATAAAAGCTTTTTTGATATAGATGTTCGAAAAAATTCGACGGTAATTAGCCGATATATTAACACTTAAGGAAACAGACGGTTTGGACATACATAATGACAGGGGAGGCGTACTCTAGGTGCCATCGGCATTTAAAGCGTAGATAACAACTTTTAATGACACATTTTTGTTATGCAATGCTCAGTAGCAGTATAAAAGCAATAAATGTCAAATTGTTAAAAACAGACTAATTTAATAGAATTTATCACATAAATACCATAGGATTTGTGACTAGTTTGCATTGGGTGAATATCTCAATACGCCTCCCGTGTCTTTAAAAAATAATTGAAACTTATTTCGAATAACGCCACACTAACCAAAGCGACGTTGCATCTTTGCGTCCTCATTTCGAAACGCGCTTAGCACAATGCCAATTTTAAACTTTGAACAAGTGTTTTGTTTTAAGTACACTGTAAAAATATAAGATTATTACTACGCTGAATTTATTTTTATGAAATGCCGAATGATGTTTAAATATGCACTACTTTTATTGTCAGTACCGAATTAAGTTCATCAAAAATATATTAGGATGCGATTAAAAAAAGATACAGAAAAGCAAAATTCATTATTCTTTAGGATTCAAATCTATTTGAACATTTATGGTATATGCATTCATACTTTTTTCGCCTATTCAGCTATATCCAACCCTATGTTGAATAGTTTTTACAAAGACTTATTATTCTTTTAGCAATTTTTTTAATAATACAGTAAATAATTCACATATTTATTGTACGGAGCCCTCAGAGCGCGAGTAATACTCGCACTTTATCGTTTATTTAGATTGTGTTATTGTTTCCACAAAATAACAGTTTAATACAACATTTTTTATTCCTTTTAAAAAAATCAAATAGAATCCACTGACATTATTTCCTACTTTTTGGATTTTCGATGTATTTTATTTAATGTATACATGTACAAATACTAGAAAAAATAATCTCTTTTTACAACATTAAAAATATACTTTGTAAAAACGAGTAAAAAATAAAAATTCATTAATTTATATTTTTTTTCTCTACTAATACATTTTTTTTAAGAATTTGAAATGCAAATCTCTAGACATATAATTTCATTCATCATTTATTTCATTCCCTATCAAATGAACTGAAATATAACTTCTCAAAACAAATAAGATAAGAGATGAAATCACGAATACGTATATTCGAAATAGAGAAAGGTGTTTTAAGTTTTCTATTTTAATAGAAAATAATATCTTTCACAGGCAAATATGATACCTCCAATATCTACATATTTGCTGAATTCTGTAGATTACATTTCCTATCGGTATCTATCCAAACTTTCTTATATACGGGAAGACGATAGAAATCTAAGAAATTTCTAGCAGTAAATCAGCAAGTCCTGTATGGAATGCAGTGAAAATGGGAAGATATTAAGATGACTCCACAGCTATGCAGATATGCATTCTAATATAAAGTCAAGTGTATAAACTAGAGAAGCCTAATCCAGATTAAATAACACGGTTACATTTTTTCAGCTTTTCCTGCAAATGTTTAAGAATAGTTATCTATACGACTTCCATCCAAATCCTACAATTCAGAAAAAATCAAATATAAAAAAAAAATATAAAAAAATGGTGATAAAAAGAGAAAAAAATCTCTAAAAGTACTCATTTTATATTTGATTCAATATTTGTTTATTTCTTTCAGTAAAAGGTGCTAAAATTTTGTTTTTTGAGATATACATTTTGGATCGTTTTTTATATTCAGCGCATTTTCATAAAAAAAAATATCATTCATCATCTGAAAATGTAACAGAATTAGTAAACAGATAGGATTGAAGCTTCAGCATAAGAAAATCACTTAAAAAAGATGAATGAAGTTATATAAAGATTAAGTAAAATAATGATATAAAAAGTTATAAAATATCTTTATTAAGATTGATGATCGTTTCGTCTCACCAACGGCGATATTTTCAAAATCATTCCTTCATTTCAAATCATACATTTTTTTTAGAAGTTATATAATGCTTTTAAATTATATATCAAATTATGGAGAAATACTATATTTTTTCCAAAATTATAGATGAATTAAACTACGTATTTCAAATATTAGTAAATTTCGCTTGTTGTAATTTTAAAAGTACGTAGTAATGTTAAAAATAATTTTAAGATACCTTCATTTCGATGCACATATATATTTTGATAAAGGAAAAGGAGTCCTAAAATGATCCTTTAAGGGTAAAACTTGGGTAAAATAACATAACTGTTGAAATAAAACTTTGACCCTTTGATAATATGTTTTACACTATATTTTGCATTATAAACATATTTTAATAATGTTTTAAACCCACATTGAGTAATGAAAAAAATAGATTTTTGAAAAAGTGTCCAAATGATTTTTTAACCCTCCCCAAAGGGCAAAATGATCCTTCAGTTAAAACAGCACCAAAAACTGGCAATAAATCAAAATTAAAATAATAAAGCTTTATATAAATCAGCATAAAATGAATTCACAGAACGCGATTCAAGGTTGAAAATATAACAACCCCGTCATTACCAACTTTAAAAAGTGTCCGTAAGTACACTAGGCTACAAATCAACAGAAAAGGGGAACAGGACAGTTAACATAGAGTGGGTCTGGTGGTTGTAGCTGTAAGATAAACACCAATCACAGAGGAGCATACGTGGAATTAGAAAGTGTTGCCGCAATGATAGAAAAAAAATTGCCGTGCAACATAGCCGTCCATTCTAGGTCATATTATTGGATGACGACGAGAAACATAACAAATTTAGCAAGTGCAAAGATACATAAGTAAACCAAGTCGTATTTCTGTATATGAAAGACTATATATCTAATTAAATTTAAAAGTTAGTGCTTATCATATAACTGGTGTTATAAAACCTATTTTTTTAAAAATTCTATTCGGACGAGTAATATTGCGATTGCTTGAATACCGTCATTGCATCTTCTTCACTTGGCAAAATTAGTTTATGTGTTATCCCTTAAACACCGCAATGTATTAGGAAGAAAACATATGTGGATAGTTTTGCCCGCTTGGATCATTTTAGGCCACCTTCCCCTACCGTGTTATTCGATTTTTATTAGACTGACTTTGTTCCTTATGTGTTTGGATATACAAGGTTTTCATATATTTCTATCATAGTTCCTTTACGACAAAATTGTTTTATAAGAATGAGAATAAAATATTATGTATTGTTAATGTACAACTAAAAAAGGTGTAACATAGACAGAACTATTTATGCCTAAATTCAAAACTGAGAATGGTATTAGTAAAATAACGATTATAAGCAAATAATAACTAATATTAAAATTTTATCAAGTTTATCAAAATATATTATTTGTATCAGGACCTTGTACCGTTGTAATCTAGGGGACGAGGGACCTTAAAATCCTTAAAAATCAATTTTTATTTTTGTAAATTTCACTTTAAATATTATACAAGGGCATATTTATACATATACAAGGGTACTTTAAATATTATGCTTTAAATACAATACAATAAATATTATATTATATAAAAAATATTAAATAGTATATGCATTATAGCATGCATTTATCGCAAAACGATTAAAAAAAATATTTTTGAGAAAGAAATGGAGTTTGAAAAAAAAAAATTGAAAATTTTTAAATTTTTTTCGAAAAAATTTCAAAAAATTTTGAATTTGTTTTAATAACTTTATATTCAAATATATAAAATTTGATGCACAGTTTTATTTATATATGTAAGCCAAACTTTAAATATTGGGGATTTTCATTGATATGGAATGCGCAGGGGGCATTTTGAAGATTTCTACGACGACGTGTAAAATGCCATTTTTTTCTCAAAAATATTTTTCTTTAATTTTTTTAGTGATAAATGCACGCAATAATGCGCATATAATGTACCCTTGAATAATATTTAAAGTGAAATTTGAAAAAAAAAAATGAAATTTTTTCGAAATTTTTCAAATTTTTTCAAATTTTTTTAACCTTTAAATTTATCTATATAAACTTCGATGCACAGTTTTATTTATATGTATATAAACCAAACTTTTATTAAAAAAATATAGGGGATTTTCATTTATATGGAACGCGCAGGGGGCATTTCGGTGATTTCTAAGACGACTCGTAAATTTCCACTTTTTTCTCAAAAATAACATTTTTTTTTTTTTTAATAAATGCATACCATAATGCATATAATGTACCTTTGAGTAATATTTAAAGTAAAATTTACAAAAAAAAAAATATATTTTTTTTTAAAGGTCCCGCGTCCCCTTAATGTAGAAGAACAACAAGAGGCACTTTGTTTTCGCTGTACGGCAGACATCTTAATTTCGCACGTATTCCACGATGCGACGCTCTAAAAATTGGTAGAGAATGCTGAACTTCTTTCGTGTTATTTAACAAATTAAGTTGTTGGCAATATGAAATGATATTTTTTGTCATGTACTTAAATCAAACGTTAGAAAAAGGGCAATGAAAGCCCGACAATAACTTATGGTCACTCTGTATATTTATGAAAAAAAGGAAGAAGCCTAAAATAAATCGTATAACACGGTAAATTCTTTTTTTTCAACCTTTATTTTTTTTAATGATTTTTCCTCATTAAATAGTGACAAAAATGTACAAGGCCATTTGAGATATTTATCTGTAAATTCTTGTATTTCTATAGCTGAATCTGTTGAAACAAACTGATGCAATGCACTGTTAAGTAATATTTAACTTTGATCCCATAAACGCAGTCTCTTCAAAATTTTATTTTTAAAGATTTTCTTCACTATTTATCGAATGTGATATATTGTGTTGCATAACTGGGAAAATCGTCTTTGAAGATAATTTGAAACATAGATATTCTGGCATACAAGTGCAATCGGTATCCCTTAAGTCTTCTATCAAATCCATTATCATGAAATTTCTCAAGATTTTTCTACAAACAATGAAGTCGATCAAATTACGAATATTTATATTTCATATAGGAAAAGCTGTTTTTACTTTTCTATTTTATTAGAAGGCAATATCTACTTTTTTAAACTTTCCAATATATTTAACGTACACGTATCTTCAGAGTCGATACATTCAGAAGATTTAATATCCTAGTGTTATTATTCAAAAATGCTTCAATTACGAAGAAAATTAGAATTCCAGTATATATCAATTTATTGGACCAAAGAGGAATTCCTAAATAAAAAGTAATGTGAAATGGAAAAATTTTAAGATGCATTCACGCAGATGTAGAGAAGGATGCTGAAAATCTGTGAAGTATTAAAATAAGAAGAAACCTAATACAATATGAATAAAACCGTTCGTTTTTATTTTATTTTCGGCTCTTTAGCAAAACTGTCATGAAGCAATAGTCAATAAGACTTCAATTCAATTCCCACAAAAGACAGGATACAAGATAAAGAATAACAAACTCGGATAGATAGAAAACGGTCTGTAAAAATACTGATTTTATATTTGATTCAAGATCTGTATATCTGCTTATACTCAAATAGTCTGTAAGAAAAATAGTCTGCAAGCAAGTATGCAGAGCTTATAAAAATATTATTATTAATATAAAACGGTGATTCAATCACAAGTAGTTTTTAAAATCTGATGCATTTTTATGTAAAAAATTGCATTAATTTATGCATTGCAAATAATATAACACAACTTTACCATTTCCAAAGAGTTATATTAATTAACGCTTTTATTTTTAATCACATTGCAGATTGTTTTTTTCTTATTATTTTGAAAGAACTGTTAACTGAAAAATATTGAAGCAGAAAAACATAATGAATTACATTCAATCAGAGCATGTTGAGTTAAAAAAAAAAAAACTGTTTTCCAAAACGATTTTTTACAAAAGATAAATTTTCGATTTTTCTCAAAATGGAAAATATCACCGTAAAAATACATATGTTTTATAAAATTTATTCGAGAAAAAAATGATGCTATTTAGCAAATATGTTTCACAAAACATTGTTCCAATGGTTAAATGTTTTTCTAGTATAAAACCAAAGACAACAGATAGGGATTTTTCGTCTTAAAAAATGCATTATATATTTTGTATGTACAGTCGTGGAAAAAAAAAAGTAAACACCCCCTACTAACTCCTCAACAAATTATCGTAGAAGAAAGTTACTGGTACCGAACGATTGGAAATAAAATCTACTTTTAAATGATGTATATAAAATTTGATTAGGGGGCCACCTACATATCAAAACGAACCATAACTTTGTTTTTTTCAATAGCAGTACCCAATTCTGACAGCATAAATGAACTCTACACTCTTCCATTAGCCTAAAAACGAATTTTTATGCAATTTGTACCATAAGTTTCCGAGAAATTAATTATTTTAAAACGAGCGTATTTTAAGGGCTGTATCCAAATTGAAGTTCGGTACTATATTGTTCACCAAGAGAGCCGCTTCCTTCATCAAGGCACCTTAAGCGCCACTCAAGGAGTCAATGAAGCATGTTAGATTACAGTACGGCAGAATAAATTTCAAAATGTCTAATCACTTCCATCATAGACGGCCCCTTAAACCATCATTTTGCCGTTTTTTAAGCATAATTTGAAAACTACTTGGAAGAAAAATGTGAAATTTTTGAATTTCCATAAAGCAGGACTTAATAAATCTAAATCCATCAAAAAAAATTGTAGGTTGCAATTCATAATTTTTTCGAATATTAATTTCATAATTCATAATTCATATCATAAAATTATAAAAAAATGCAAATTCAGCTTATTTATGTTTGGGTATATTAGTATTATTACCACAAAAAAAAATTAGCACATTAGGAGCATAATTTCGGGAGATGTAAATAAAAATATGAAAATATAATTTAACATTAGAAGCACTAAATTTTGAATGTTTATAATTCAAAAACTTATCATTCAAATGACTTGAAATTTGGTGTCCAGGCATAGTTTGAACCGAAGATTTGAAATATCTCGTTAAAATTGGGTATTGCCATTGAAAAAAATGAAGTTAGGATTCGTTTTAATATGTAGATGACCCCCTAAGAATATTTTATATACATCATTTAAAAGTAGACTTTATTTCCAATCGTTCGGTACCAGTAACTTTCTTCTATGATGAATTGTTGAGGAGTTAGTAGGGGGTGTTTACTTTTATTTTTTCCACGACTGTACATCTCTATATACATCAATTCATTCAAATACCTTAGATGCTCTGTTTAAGTAAATGCGCCTGAAAAAACTAAATAAATAAAGTAGAAGATCAATTTATGAATAAGGTTATACTACATTGAATAGGGTGTTTTATTATTTTTTTTTTATTTATTTATTTATTTTTTTTGTTGTTGTTACAGAAGGCGATATTCCCTTTTTTAAACCTTCAATATATGTAACCTATCTACAGCTTTGTTACAACTAGAAGATTATACTTCCAAGAGGTGTCTATTCACAGAAGCGTCGATTGCGAAAGAGGATATAAATCTTTGGTATCTCTAGCAAATATCAATATATAAGATAAGATTGGAACTAAGGGAGGTATTCAAAACGGAATAATTTTAATATGCTTTCACGGCGGTACATAGAAGTATGCTGATATATAGCCCAGTATAAAAAGGAAGAAGTCTAATACAAATCGAATAACACTGTTTTTTTCTTGTTTTTCACCTCTTTCAGAACCGTTCAGGAGGCGTAAATCAATAAGACATCAATCCAATTTCAAGAAAAGACGGGATAAAAGATGAAGGTTTAAAATCATGATTAAAATAGAAATTTCAGTAAAAATACTGATTTTATATTTGATTGTGGATATACATGTTTGTATCTGTTAAATGCGTCCAAAAAGTAAGATTTATTTAGATATTTTGAAATAGTTTTTAGAATTATTTAAAATAGTTTTTAATAGCACAAACGACAATAGCATTAATGACACTAAACTTTTGAAACGCAGTTAATATTTATGAGTACATCCTAATTTAAAAACAGCTCTTTATTACATAAATTAGGTATTCTGCTACGAAGTCTCAATGAAAAGTAAGCACAACTTACAACTTAATTTTTTTTTTTATTGAGGTACAAGCATTTCATTTTACTTTAATGTAAATGTTATTACTTTTGTGAAACTTAAAAAAAATACACAAGTGTAACTTCATTTTAAAAGAATCGTTAAGTCTGTCACATATTTAATATTTATAAAATTTTTGTTATACAAACACTTATCTAAAATTAAAGTTTAAAACTCGCTGTTGTAAAATTTTACATCTCTTAACTTTCAAAATAATTTTTAAAATGTTGTGAATGTGTTCAAATATTTATCAAAATTCAATCATTTAAGAACAATATAAGCAAAAAGCAATAAAGAATTTGAAAACATCATAATGCAAATATAATAAATGATATTTATATTTTATTACATTAACTTCTAAACAAGATACACTGATTGATCTACCTTCAAAATATTTTAAAATAATTAATTAAAATCTACACCCAAGAAAATAACTTAAGCATTGTTTACAAAAAATATCAACCTTGTTTTATTATTTCTGAGTCAAAATGTCGAAGTAATTTATATCAATGAATATGAATAATCTACTTTAAATGAAAGACAAAATACATTTTTAATAATGCATTGGAACATGCATTATTCATAGGTTTAATAAATTAATGAGCATCTAATATATATATATATATATATATATATATATATATATGTCGTAGGCTAATTGAGAAATAGGTTGCATTATAATCGAGAAATACGATAAGTTTTTAGATTCGGATCTGGTTTCGATCCGCCACAGAAATAATGTTCACAGGAATTAATTTGTCTTGCTCAAATCGGGTTATGATTCTTTCGAATATATTTGTCGGCTTCAGATCGGTTCGTGTCAGATTTCGGGTTTTTTCTACTGGAATATTTAGGTGCGTGTCCATAGAAATTCTTTTGTCTTGCTCGTATCGGGTTATGGTTTCTGAGGATATTTTTGTTGGATTCAGATTTAGTTAGGGTCAGATTTCAGGGTTTTTTTTATCAAATGGAATGTTTAGGTTCGTTTCGGGTTTGCGCGTTAAAGGAAATTCTTTTGTCTTGTTAGGATCGAGTTATGGTTCTTTAGATTATTTTTCTTGGTTTTCATATTTGGTTCGGATCATATTTCTGGGTTTTTTCAAACCCAATTTTTAGGTTCGGTTCGGGTTGCGTGTCAACGGAAATCATTTTGTCTTGCTCGGATGGGGGTATGGTTCTTTGGAATATTTTTGTTGGTGTTCAGATTTACTTTGTATCAGATTTCGTGTTTTTTGAAATGAAATGTTTGGGTTCGGGTCGGGTTGGGTGTTCACGGAAATTATTTTGTCCTATTCGGATGGAGTTATGATGCTTTAGAATATTTTTGTAGGTTATCATATTTGGTTCAAGTAAGATTTCAGTTTCTTTTTTTACCAGGTTCTGCTCGGGTTGCATGCCGACAGAAATTATTTTGTCTTGCTCGGATAGGGGTACGGTCTGTTATAATTTATTCTTCGGGTTCGGGTTGGGTTATGAATTAATAAGCCTAAAAAATCACCCTGATTGGGAAATAAGTATTCATTTTTCAATTAGCCTAACGCTGTCTAGGCTCTTTGCAATAAGCCTGAAAAATATCAGGCTAATCGGAAAAAGTGAGATGACCCTCCCATTAGCCCGGCTTTTTGCAAACAGCCTAGGCTCTTTGCAAAGAGCCTGCTTTTTCAATTGGCCTACGACATATATATCTGCAAACGGCATTCATTTTCTGTAACGATAAATCTCAAGCTAGGTTTGCGCAAATATAAAAAAAAACATAATTTTTGAAATATACGATTTTTCGGTTGTTTGTCTTTATTCTGTTATGATTAAAAATCTTTGGATTATAAATTTCATTATCTGCATAATATTGATTTTGTTTTTAAAATCTTAAACTTTACAAGAATTTTTAGACATTACAATGCGTTTTATTTCTGAAAGCAACATATTAATTACAGATTTTATAATCTACATCACGAGGCTCATTTTTTAAGAAACAATTTAGTAACTATGAAAAATTAATACTTTTACATTAAGAATAATTTTAGTATTTTATAATCAACCTACAGCATTTGCATATGATTCATATATGTATTTGTGTCAGATTTATCCCTTGAACTCCACACTACTGCGAATTTGCACCGAACAAAATTTCAAATGTCAGCGGAAATTTTTTTAAAGAAGATTTCGTTAATTTCCAGGTTTCATTAACAAGATGATTCTTTTGATAAAAACTATTATCACAGATTGATTGCTCATTCAATTTCGTTTAGGAATCATGTGCCATATTTCATTAGCACTATATTCCAACAAAGAAATACGCAGGAATGGAGTGGAGGGAATACATTAGTATATGCCGAACTGCAAATAAATTGGTGTTACTTTAGCCTATAAAAATAGGGCAGCTTGCTGCCACCAATTTTATGAGAAAGTATTCCATAAATTGTAGGCTGCAATTCTGCAATCAAATTTGCGGAGTAAAGTTACAGTATTCTTTTACAGTTCGCACACATTTTTTTTTTTTTTTTAAACTCGGTATAGCCTTCGCAGCTACAGCGTATACTCTCCGCCTATAGCATATTCTCTTATTGTGTACTCCAGCCCATAGTATATAGTATCTATGGGAATTTAACGAATACACCTCTGGTTATACGAAGTTAAAATCAATTGATACGAGTTTCCACTAGTGTTGAGTAGGCGTTTGAAGAGCCAAGTTTGAAGTCCGCCGGTAAATGGCATTTTTTTTTCAATGAAAACAACAGTTTTGAATTTTAATGAGTAACTTAAGCTATGCATTATTACATTTTTAAAATTTTGATATGTTTTTTTTTAATACTAGGGGGCTCGGCCGCCTACGAGCTACACTCGCCAACCCCCGTCCAGACACCGCAGACTCTAAATGCACGCTAATTTGATCGGCTTTAAAAAGATTTCGAAAGATTGAATTATAATTTAAAAAACAGTGGCGATCTCCCTATAAACGGATTTCTATTCATTTCTCTTTGATTGGGGAATTATAACGACAAATCCACTGCGGTACTACTTGATTATCCCGTCGACCAATTTCGCCAAATTATGCAAATTGACATAATTTTTATTTTAAATAACGAAAGAACAAATAAATTAGTACAACATTAATAAAAATACAAATAAAACGTCGAAATAAAAATAACTTGATGACGTAGACACGTGTAACAACATTTCAAAATAAGCTAATATAAAAGGAATTAAGTAAACAGTCTTTGTTTCCTTGTATTGTTTAACAAAACGAAAAGAAAGTTCTTTTAAATGATACATTTTAAATTAACCCTTTGTTGCATACGTCAAAACTAGCAAATACCCAACTTTAAACTTGTTATTTCCTATTTTCTAAGTTATCCGGCTTGTATTGTTATCTCAATTTTTCTACTGAAAGCATAGATGTCACAGAGTAGCATAAGCTTTGAAAATGAACTGTAAATGAAATAGTTTAGGTAGGAGAAAATATAGCATTTTTGTCAACTGTAGTGGACGGTATGCAACAAAGGGTTAATCGTTTTCAATCAGACGTAATTTTCACCAAGCTATTCTTTCTCTTTTAAAAATTCACGTGAAAATACTTTTGTTAGAAATGAAATATTATTTGCGCTTTCCTAACAAAAATAGTTGAAAAGATCCTCTCAAAATATCAAATAAATGTCTAGCGCAATTTCTAAATTTAAACTGTTTTGCAATATTTTGTGTTCATTTTATGTAATAACTGTAATGTGACATAATTTATCCTATTTAAGACTTCTAACGCATGCTAATGAATTTATTATTTTACAATATCCTTTCTCTTTTAAAATTCACGTGTATACTTTTTATGACGAAATTTTCAATAAGTTCCTACTTTTTATACGCAATTATTTAATTTTAATTTAAAAGTCTCTTTTCTGTTTATAATAGTAACGTGTAAATAAATTTTTAATTTGAAGCAAACATCTGTTTCCGTCCTGTTGTAAAACAATTGTTTCCATTATTTATGCAGTTGGCAACAGGTTAAATTGGTACAATTTTCTAAAATAAGTAAAAATATCTCTCGAAATGCTAAAAATTTGAATTTAAAATAGAAATGAAACCTTGAAAATGAGTCAAATTAAAAAAATAATGAATTCTGCACACCTGGAAATTATAACGTATAAAATGATCTAAAAATTATTAAATTCCGATGTATAGTTTTTGCTCCTATAAAACTTTTTTAGTGGAATGATTGTGTCCAACTTCAGCATTAAATATCTCTTAAAATAATTCTTCGATTTGAAAACTGTCTGCATCAGCGTGTTTATCAAACATTTCTGTATAATACTACCGATTTTCATATTTTTGTATGCATTATTTTTCTTAATATTAACGAAGAAAGACATCCGGTCACAAAAAATTCAAAACCGGCAGCGGCGGCGGCGACAGCGGTAGTTACTTTTCTTTAGAATAGAGAAATTTTTATAAGTAAATTATTTTTTTTTAACGTTTTGCACATCTAGCTTACATGAAGGCCTTCCTGTGGCAAACAATATTGTTCTTAAACTTATGTTTCAGTTTTTAAAAGAATTAGCTTTCTAGAAATTTTAAATACATATTTAAATTAAATAAAACATAGATAAATTTATTTATAATGAACTAGCCTTTATTTTTGCAAAACGATTATTTTTCATCATTTTTAAATGTACAAATGCCTATCTAAAAGTTATGTTTGAAAGTTCCTCCTTAAGAAATATGCAGCTCAAAGTCAAAACAAACATGTGAATAGCGACAAAAGCCAAAAACTACTCAGGGAGATGACAGAAAGCAAAAGAATACTGCTAAAAAAACCGTTTTAGAAGTGTAAATTACTGGTATCAAAAGTGGAAAGAACACGGTGTTGATGTGAGTAAATCTACAACAATAAAACGTCTCAAAAAACTTGGATTTCATCTCGTGGACCAAAGATAAAGCTCCTCAAGTCTATTAACCAGAAAAGGTAGAGAGAGAAGTGGTGCAAAAAAGGCTTCTAATGGATCTGGATGATTGGAAAAAAAGATATTGTTTTGTGATATGAGTGCGCTTTACGTATTATATGGTGATCAAGGTGCTCGTGTTTGGCGAATGAAGCAAGAAGCACATGACAAGTACTGCATGAAACTATCAGGGAAATTTTCAGACTGTGCAACGGTATGGTCTTGCATGACTGCGGATGCACTGCAAATAAAGGCGTCTAAAATTCAGACACATATGTGACTGAAAAAGTAATTCAGACACTTAAGTGTCTGAATATGAAGTTTCAGACACCATAGATGTCTGAAATTAAGACACTTAAGTGTCTTACTATGATCATGGTATAAACACTGTAAACGGAAATGTCTGAAATTCGGACACTTAAGTGTCTGAAAATGGAGTGTTCAATTTTCAGACATTTTAAAGTGTCTTAATTTTTAAGACACGTGTATGCATCTGAATTTAAGACATTTCAAACGTCTGAATCGCATCCATCTTTGGTCAACCTGCATGTTCGGCAATAGGCAACCGTCTTTTTTTTTTTTTTTTTTTTTTTTTTTTTAAAGCTTTATACGTTGTAAAAAATATCCGTTAAAATATGGAAGTTGTACTGGCTATTCAGCCATTTACGTATTTTAATGTAATTTTTTCCCCCGTAAATTCCAGAAAAATTTCCATTTTTTTGCATACTTCTGTATTTAAAAAGTTCCATTTAAAAGATAAAATGTAACTTTTCAAGGACAAACCCATATAATTTATTCCCCACTTTCAAAAACGACGTATATTAGACATGATTTATTTATTTATATTCAAACCAGTTTCGTATCCAAGAGGCGGGCTGCTGTGTAGAAAATGTCAAATTTAAGTACGAAAGTTTCAATAAAAGCTTGTTCTAATCTTAGAATGTGTGTTATTTCGCAGAAACCATGAAATTTTTCATTTTAGCCAAGTTTCCGTTATACAGAGGTTTACTTCAGTTTTATTTACTGTTTATTGAGTTTCATTTAGCAAATAATGTTCTGTAGTCCATTTAAAAAAATACGGTATAACCATGCTGAAAGTGAAATTTTGCCCAGTCCCATACGATTCTGTCTTAAAAAGTTTGATTGCATAATAACTTACCGTTATAAAAACCTGTTTAAAGAGGATAGCTTATAATTCGATAGGTAAATTATTCATCATTTCGACCACAAACAAAAATGAATAAAAATTTATACATTTCCAAAACATTAAATATTTCATGCCAGAAGAATTTTTCTTTGGATTAGAAATTAAACATTCAATTTTAAGATGAATAGTGCCGCCATCTATTGGTGTCAAAGTAGTCTATCTGGAAACAATTTTATTCGTTTGCTGGTAAAAAGAAAAGGATTTTCTAATTATGTACTGCATTCTAGAAGTCAACTAATTAAACCCTGTAAACTACTTAATTCGTAATCTCTATAATCTCTATTTAAATAAAAAAAAAATTGTAGTCCACTTTCCTTTTAATAACAGTTCAAAGACCACTATTAAATAAGCAGCAGTTTCATATTTTTAATCAGTACATTACTACTGATGTTCAACTTATAACCCAATTTACTTAAAACCTTTATTTTATGGCGTGCATCCCTTGGCTTCTGGCGGGGGGGGGGGGTCCTCATTTGCACTCTAACAATTCCTCTGGTAGAAAAGAAAAAGCTGAACTTAAAATACCACATATTCAAATTTCTAGAAAGAAAATGTGTAACAGGGATGTGGAGGGTATACGCCGTATACCTTCTGGATTTTTAAAAAAATACTCCGTATACCCTGTTTCTCAAATAAAACAACAACGAAAACTCGATACATGACTTTAGCCTATACCCTCTGCCTCTAGCGTATACCCTCTAATTTTTTTACGACTACAACACTGTGTGAAAAATGTTTACAATTGTACTAAATTGAAAAAAAAAAAAACTTACTGCTACTTAAGAGGACAGGGAAAGCAAAATTCAACTAAAAAATCGATTTTTACTTTTTTTATATCATTAAATAGTTCAAACTTTTATCTTTCCAACGTTGTGTTACACATATTTATATATAAAAGAAATAAGTATTCAAATTAATCATTTTTTCTAAAAATACTTCACAGCTTAATGGCCATTTAAATCTGACTTTTTCTTAAAACTTAGACTTTTCATGTTTATGTTCCTTTTTTTCAATATCTATTAAAATTAAAAACCCAGATTTCTATTTAATATTTATATTATGATAAATTGTATATTTTAACACAGGGTATTAATGATTTGTTGAGAATTATTTATTTTTGGCAGTGAAATCTTACCAAAAGTGATAATTTAAAAATGACTTTCAATAAATAATTAATAATTAATTTTGAGTTTCACTTAGAAAGAAAATAGTCAGTTAAAATACGTAAATCGTGTTATTTTAACTACTCTAAAAAATCTAGACCTCTGTCTTTCACAATTTCTGAGAAAAAAGTACATAAAGTTGGTGAATTTAACATGGCGGAGATAGGACTTACCCGGTCCCCTTAAAAACATTGTCTTGTGCTTTATAAATACTTTATTTCAAAGATCGGTCGATGAAAGCGTGGTCGAATGGATAACGCACTGAACTCCTATACAACAGGACCTCAGATCGAATCCCACCTCGGGTAAGTATTAAAAGTTTACAGTAGAATTGAATACAAATTAGATATACCGTGAGCCTTCGGGAAGGTGGTTGTTGAAATATGGTGGTTAGTCCTTGAAAAATATATTTTATCTTTTTAAATTGAAATTTTTAAATACAGAAATATGCACAAACTAAACGGATTTTTTTTTTTTTTTAATTTAGATCAGAAAATTTCCATTAATATATGTAAATTATACCGGAATCTCGAGTGGCTACAATTTCCATATTTTTAGCGATATATATATATATATATTACAGTGTATAATGCTTACAGAAGAAAAAAAAAAGGGGAAAAAATGTTTGTCAAAGTGGTCAAACATGGATGCAATTCAGACGCATACAAGTATCTTAAAAATTAAGACACTTTAAAACGTCTGAAAATTGAACACTCCGTTTCAGACACTTAAATGTCTGAATTTAAGACATTTCAGTTTACAGTGTGATCCTGGTAAACTATGTACCTTTAACGAAATGATTAATTCTGAGATATATGTAGAAATGTTTGAGCCTTTCATGATACCATTGTCGGAAGATCTGCGTGGTGACGATTTTATTTTCCAACATGATTTAGCATATTTACACAGGTCACTGTCCACCAAGATCCGGCTTAGCCATCACCAAATTAACGTACTTCCCTGGCCGGCTAATTCGCCGAATTTAAATCCAAAAGAGAATTTCTAGGGAATAACGAAGAAAGGACTGCAAGATATTGCACTAAAAAACAACGTTGAGCTTTTTTACCAGCATAAATTCGACATAGACATGTCTGAGCAGAAAACATGGGAAACACTTGTAGCTAGCTTGCCTAAGCGAGTTCGTACTATTATAAATGTAAAGGTGGTACTACTAAATATAAATGAATACCTATTTTTCATTTTTTTAAATGTATAATTTACAGTGCATTTTTCTAATAATTTGAACCATGTAAACGGTTATTATAATAATTTGATTTTTTCCAAGTGTGAATAACTATTTTAATTTTTGTTTTATATAATTCAATTTTTATAGAAAAAGATTATACAAACTATGTAAATTCTTACAATATTAAGTTTTATTCTGTATCCTTTTTGTATAAGTGCTACATAACAAACAATTTTTCATAATTCCTTTTTTTTTTCTATTATTCTAATTTTTTGACTTGGAACTGTATACATATGAATAAAATATCATCAAAATGTCAAAACTGTGCTGATTCATTTAACCCCTTAAGGATCGCTTAATATTTGAAAAAAAAAACATAAAATTAAGCTATTTTTTATTACAGAAATTAAATACTTATAATGTTTCTAATTAAAATATGCAATTAGGTTTTTAAGGCGAAAAAAAGTATGTTATAAAAGAAATTCACATTTCTAGAAAAGTCATCATGCGAGAATTATGTGTCTTAATGTTTGTTTTACACCATACAAATTAATGTGAATAAGACCTTTATTTTTCACATCTTAGATCTTTTTTATCATCATCATACAAAATTTACAAATAATAGTTGAAATAATATATATACATACACTATATTGCCATTAATGACCGGCAATTTTCAATTTTAGACATTTTGTCGAATATTTAGAAATATCCTTGTCAGCTTCTTCTGGAATTTCAGATTTAAAAAGAACAGGTATGACCTCATATTTAGCATGTCGATTTGATAAGGGGGTCATTTAGGGGGCCAACAAAAAATCAAAGAAAAAAATAAAACTTGGGATCACCCTGTAAAATAAAATGCACGAAATGATCTATTGCTACCGAATATACTTAAACACACATTGTGCAATATGTGTATTCTTTTGTGTAAGAATAGCACGTATATTAATAGATATATAGCGTTTTATTTAAAAAAAAAAAAAAAAATCTTGCGTGTTTTTTGTTTATAACATACAGGGTTTTCAACCAAATTTAACGCCGATTTCAGAAAAATTGACAAAATATAGTAGAATCAATATAGTGCAAATGGAATATAAATATATTAAATATTTTAGGAAATATGAGCAGTTGTATGAAATAACTTTTATCTGCGCATGCGCGAAAAATAACAAGGATCATTTTGCATAATTTAATAGTCAACTCTATGGAGCAACTTATTAAAATAAATCTAGTCAAATATCGTAAAAATTCAGAAAGATGTCGGCGTTAGTGTTGTGAGCAAGTGTCGGAGTGAGCAAATTTTTAGTTGTTCTCTAAAAGCAGCTGAATGATAAGGGATTTTCCACAAATTGTCATTTTTAATTTAATTTTTTTTTTCATTTTTTATTGATGCTTTAGTTCTTCTCTGATAACCACCAGAACGAGCCTATACCATGATCAAAAGAAGTATCAAAATCGAAACATTTTTCCAAATCTACTCGTTGATAGTCATTAAATACTTACTTTTTTTCTGAAAGTCAGTTAATAAAAAATGACAATTTGCGTAAAATCCCTTATCATTCAGCTGCTTTTAGAGAACAAATAAAAATTTACTCACTCTAACGCCGATATCTTTCTAAATTTTTACGATATTTGACTAGATTTTTTAATAAGTTGCTCCATAGAGGGTAAAAGGTAACTATTAAATTATGTTAAATGATCCTTGTTATCGTTCGCGCATGTGCAGATAAAAATTATTTCATACAACTGCTCATATTTCCTAAAATATTTAATATATCTATATTCCAATTGAATTATATTGTTTCTACTATATTTTGCAAATTTTTCTGAAATCGGCGTTAAATTTCGTTGAAAGCGCTGTATGTTATAAGCAAAAAGCATGCAAAATTAAATCGCTATATCTCTATTAATATACGTGCTATTCTTACACAAAAGAATACACATATTGCACAATGTCTGTTTATTTATATTCGGTTGCGATAGATCATTTCGTGCATTTTATTTTGCTGGGTGATCCTAAGTATTATTTTTTTCTTTGGTTTTTTGTTGGTCCCTAATTGACCCCCTTATCAAATCGACATTGCTAAATATGAGGTCATACCTGTTCTTTTAAATCCTGAAATTCCAGAAGAATCTGACAAGCATATTTCTAAATATTCAACAAAACGTCTAAAATTTAAAATTGCCGGTCATTAATGGCAATATACATTAAGTTTTGATGATTAATAACATACCTGAGTATGATACATTTCGAAACTTGAAATACAAAGTCCAACATCACAATCAGCGCCAAAAACCGAACCCTAACTGTAATATTCAAAGACTTCACAGGGAAATGCCCATTAATTTTTTCTGGTTTCAGAAGTTTTTCCAGCATTTAAATCTCCAGCCCGGAAATATGACGGGCATGAGAAATAACGAAAGATACCTCAACCCATGATATTGACGTGAGCGAGAATTAAGGGGTTAAGGCATTTAGCAATTTTGAAATATTTGAAAAATGATATAAACATTAATTTTTAGAGAATATTAAAAATAATAATAATTTTTCTAATACTAATAAATGTTATTTATTTTTAATGTATTAGTTTCTATATATGTTGCATTAATTTATTTATTTTAAGAATAATTTAACATATTAAACTAATACCGAAGCACATATTTTGCAAGAAAATAACTCTTATTTTATTCTTCCCGAGTAAAATGCCGGCTGAATTTTTTATCTAGAAGAATAGATAAATTTATCGATGAAGTAGACAAGAAATATTGCTCTTTTTATTTCGAATACTCCTCAAAATGCATTTCTCACACAATTAAGGGTGTCCGGGGTTAAAAATTCTAAAAAAAAAATGCAATTTTTTTTATTCGCTTAAAAAACATACTGAGTTTTTAGCGTTAAATACCGCAAACCACATGCTTTTATCTCATTAGATCCAGAGATATAACATCTTTTGCTTTGAGAAGCGATGTATCAGCTGTCCGCTGACAAGAACTTTAGCTCCATTTATCTCAGAATGATTTTTTTCCACGATTTGTCAACTTTAAAAGATTATATCTAAAATTCCTTGAAAGATACAGGTTTGAAATTTTTAACAGAAATTTTTAACAGAAATTTTTAACAGAAATTTTATGCTATATTTCCAATAAATTGTTTTCAGGATTTTTATTTTTGAATGATCACTATGAAAATATGCTTATCAATGCAAAACTCACTCATAAAAAGCTTCATATTTTACTTAAATACATTTTATAAAATTCCTAATCAATATTTTAAGAAATCTTGAAGAAAATTAAAATGACACATTTTCTGTACACAAAAGTGTAAAAATTCGATTATCTATATTCGATTATCTATATCGATTATCTATATATCGATATTCAAAAGTGTAAATCGAGTAAGTACTTCCAGAGTTATATCAAAAATTAACTATGTTTAAATGTTTGAATTTAATTTATTTTAAATATTTTTTTTCAGATTTTTTTTACATATTTCAGAAATTAAATTCATAACAAAATCTGTATAAATTAAAAAATAGAATTTCAAGCCCCGGACCCCCTTAATGAATTAATATGTAACTGAAATAAAAATGTTACTGTAAGCTTCTTTGAACTTTTGTAACGATAAAACCCAAGAGTGTTTTGTAAAAGTATGAAAAATATATTTCGTGTAATAGATAAATAAATTTTCTGAAGAAAGAAAGTTTATTTCTTTTTATATTATCTTTTGAAATATTTAATATTAAATATACCCTTCTCTAAATATTTATATTTCACGCTTATTTTGTTGTTGTTATTTTGTTGATTGTTATTTTTACGCTTTTGTTATGTAAATTATATTTTTTAATATTCTAAGTTTCACTGGGATTTCATTTTTTTATTTAAAATGCAGTAGCTAAATAAATGATTTACATAAAAAGTAATTTTATTTTATTACAATAAAAATGCAAATTCAGTAATAAAAAACTTTTATTTTAATATATGCAGTTTAAACGTATACGTAAATTCATTGTGTTATTATTATGTTTTCATATTATTATGTTATTGTATTCATTATGTTCATTGTGTCGGTATAAATTGCTAATGAATAATATTCTGGTAGTAACTGTAAACTAATAACCATTATCAGCTAAAATTTATTTTAATTATATTTAAGCATTTATTTTTAAATAATGTCTGTCCTTAAACATACACAATTTTAACCGATTATTGTAAGAGTCTTAAATACGCCAAAAAAATTTCTAAATTTAAATAAGTTTAAAATTTAAGTATGCAGTATGTAACAATTGGAATTAACTGTCGAAACAAAAAAAGAATCAGTCCAGAAGAAATGTTAGCATTTTTCTATTATTAAAATAATTAATCAAAATTTTAGTTTTTTGATGGTGTACCCTAAAAAAAAACATTGTCGAATTAATTTAAAATTTCTGATCCCATGATAATATTCTTACATATGACAATAGACTTAGATTTGTTCCTACTGGTCATCAAAATCATTAAGTTTACAATTGAAGTTTTGGAAACAATGAATTAATTTGCAATTCAGATTTCATCATCAGGGGAATTGTTCCCGAAACATTTTTCTTCACAGAAAAGTAAAAATATCCTCTTGCTAACTACTCTGCATTCGTACACACCTGGCGAAGAAAGCGCCTTTTTCTGGAAACTGTTTTTAGGATTTCAGAAATTACAAAGACAACTTAGAATAGGAACCTTGCCCCCATACTTGAAAAATCTTATGCTGGTAATTTCTTTTTTCCTGCATATACAGAAAATGAAATATAATAGAAAATTTTAAATTACATTTTATTAAATTCTATGATATATTGTAAAATTTTATTTTCTTAAATTAGATGTAATCTTTGTAGCAAATAAGAAAATTCATCCAAAAATCACAGAAAAATAAATAATATTTTTTATACGAATCTTAACGTTTAAAATAGAGATCGTCCTACACTTTTGGTATTATCTATGTTTAGATTTTCTTATTTACTAGTTTTTTCTATTACCATCTGCTACAGAGTAGAAGGTCTTATTGATATTTATTATATGACAGTACATATAACAAAAATATGTTTCCTGTGCTATAAAAGTTAGTTGTTTCTTCTAAACCACATCTATATTGGAATAGTCGTAATTAGTTGCGTTCTTCAATAAGAACTTCTGTAGTTATGGAATACCGATATCTATTCTTACATCGTTGCAGATATAAGTATCTGTAGCTAATGACGCAAGAAAATGATTTTATGTTCAATAAAAGGTTTTATTATTGATAAATGATAAAATCGATCTTTTGTCTATAAAAAATAATGAAAAATTCTATAATTTTATTTGTATCTCTCAAAACTATTTTTTTTAATACATATTGCATACTGGTATGTACAAACAAAATAAAGTTACAAATTGTTATAATTTTTTTAATATACATATTATAATATATTTCGATTTAAAAAAAATCAAAAAATTTAAAAGTCAAATACATTTCTGTTATAGACCTATTTTATTTTTAAAAGAAATTAATTAAATGGAATATTAAAAATAAAATATTCACACAATCTTTTCTTTGAAATTACTATTAAATATTGAATTTTCCTTTTTAACCTTAGGTGCAAAGATTATTCTTCTTCTTTCAATAAAGTATGTAGTGTTAAATCGTAAAATGTTTAAATAATATAATAAACAATCTGAAAATGAGTTTTTGTACTTATTGAATTCATTTCTCTGTAAATCAGTAGAATTAGACAAAATACCTCAACATTTTTCTAACAAAGATTTTAAATTTAAAAAACTGTATTTATTAACATATGATAGGAATAAGTCATATATAAGAAAATATTAAATAAAAATATCGTAACCGTAATAAATGATAAATAAATAAATAAATAAACGAACATTTTTTATTCGAAATGTTTGTTGACAATATTTTTAGAATTCAATAATAACAAGGAGTCGAAAAGCAACCAAAGTGTTTGAAGTTAAACTATGTTTTTCCGACGATATTTAATCTAACGACTGAAAAATTTTGTATGAATATCTTCTCATATACTAATGATCCATTTAATTTTAATCAGCTTCTTGTATATTAAACAAGCATACATTCAATTTCTGCAGGAAATCAGTTGCGATAGCTTTGGATTTTGAAAGGTTAGTATGGATATAGAGGTCTGCACCAAAAACTGTCCATCGTTAAATTATGATATTTCGAGACTACACTGTATAAAACCACTGTAGATTTGCCACAACAAACTCGATCACAGTGAATGTGCTGTATCTTTCTATGGTTTCCTGACTATATTAACATAGAGAATACAGTAGTTGCGTAAAATTAACAGCACAATGTGCTGGCAATTTGGACACATTTTTTACAGCACAAACTGCTGGCGTCCAAATTGCCAGCACATTGTGCTGTTAATTTTGCGCAACTACTGTATTTTCCATGTTAATATAGTAAGGAAACCAAAGAAAGATACAGCACATTCACTGTGATCGAGTTTGTGCGCGAGATGAACAGTACTTAGTACTGTAAAAATGACTTTTTTTACAGTGTATCCAAAAGAGAATTGTTTTACAACAAAAATGTCAATTGTAAAATCCATCCACAGAAGAATTAAATATTTTTATACGTAACATAAACTACAGATTTTAACCTCCTGAGGTAAACAAATTATAAATAAATTAATTAAATTAAAAAAAAATCAATAAACCCGACTGCGTAAAAAGTGAACTAACTAATTATTTCTCATCAGTGTGAAACTATTTTTTTTTTTATATTACTTACCTATTTTTTTTTTATTTACTTGTCTTGGTGACTTTTAAATTGTGTTTAATTGTTAGTTCCTATCTATAAACACTGTTTGGATGAGGAATATAGATGTATATGAAAGTTAGAGTTGCAGTAAAGATAGAGATCCTACCTACAAAATTCCAGGTCGTGTAATATTTAAATGGAGCTTCTGACTGTAAAATAGTCAATTAAACATCGTCTTCATTTTGAAAGACCTATCCAATGATATGCCACTAAATATGGTGCGTAATCTTTTTTCGTCTCTACCGCCATTTTGTATTTATAAAACCAAAGTCTAATCTATAAACATCGGACGGTTAAGACAAATCGATAGAGACCTCATTCATTAAAATCCATTCAGCCGTTGGGATGTTTCGAGGGCAAAAAGAAATCCACATAACCAAATACGCGTGAAACACATAACCCTTCTTGGCAGCTGGGTAATAATATAGCAGATTTTAAAGGCTTTTACCACCTGGAATCATATAGCATAGTAATCTGAATGGTTGATTTCAGTTAATATCTCTTTCCGGATTTTAGAATACTTAGTCGTTATTTTCTTATAGCTTAGCAATTCAGGAATTCTAAATTTATAATTCGTTTTTTTTTCTTTAAAATTTAAAAATCCCCATCTTCACCTTACGGAATCCCTAAATATCATTATTATCTGATAAATTAGGGGTGCCGAAAATATGTAAATAGACACGATATTTAATCTAACGACTGAAAAATTTTGTATGAATATATTCTCATATACTAATGATCCATTTAATTTTAATCACCTTCTTGTATATTAAATAAGCATACATTCAATTTCTGCAGGAAATTAATTGCGATAGCTTTGAAATTTTAAAAGTTCAGTATGAATATAGTACTTATTAATCTAGCTTTAAAATCGACTTCCTTTTGTGCCTTATATTTTGACATTAATTTTTTATAAACTTATGCTCTTTAAGCGCCAAAATATATATTTTAAATAATTTTAATAATTAAGATAAAAATGATTCTGTTTGTTAAAATTTTACAGAAAAATGTTTTTATATTGTGTCAAATTGCTTAACAGGCATTTTAACTGATTATAAAACTTATGCATAGTATTAAAAATATTCATTTTTAGTTATTCGTTTAGTTCTATTGCACTATACTTAAATAGAACGTTCAGTAATGCTGATAAAAGTTTTATTAGTTATTTTTAAAATGCATAAAGTTTTCCCTCGTGAAATATAATTTAGAAAAAACAGGCAAGTCAGAAATTAAATTAATTTTAAATTTTCTAATTTTAGAAATTGTTTGGTATTTTGGGGGAAATAAACAAAACGAAATGCGGAAATTCTCGTGTTTTAATGAAATATAATCAACGAAATCTTTTTATGAATTCATGGATAATTTTGGGAGTGCATTTTTTTTTCAATTTTTTTTTTTTTTTTTTTTTTTTTTTTTTTTTACAATAGCATTATCACTCATATACGTTTATATATATAAGTACAGAATTTTTCATAAAATGTATTAAATTTATTCTCTAATATGGCGCATGCAGTTCTTCGTTCACGATAACTAACTTGAAAAGAGGGGAAAAACGAGACTAAGGTTTTATTGAGTAAACGAAATATATTCTAAAAACGAAAGTTCAAAATCACCGCTCATTCCTCCCATTCCTCAACCTATGCGACTTGAATTAGAGCTAAATTTGAAGAAGATGAAAAGGTTCAAAATGCTCACAAGCGACCTTCAGGAAGAACTCGGTTATCACAAAAGCTCACAAAATGATAAGAGGTGAAGGTACGGCGTATAAATTAAATGTCCATCGTATTTTAAAATCCCTATATTGGAAAAGTGACACTCCAGGTTAAATACACAGTTTTAATGAAGAAAATGCCTTTTTTTATAATCCAGAACATTATTGAAACATCCTCGTTATATATATATAGGTGTTTCATAAAACATATGCAAAACTTTTAGAGGTGATAGTACACTTCAAACAATTTTCATCAAATAATTTATGGCCTGAATTAAAACGCTAAACAGAGCCAAAGGAGATAATGTTGTTATGTGAGGCAAAAACAAGCAACGAACAAATAAGTGACAAAAGCAAGGTGGGAAAGCCCACACCGTTCAAACGTTATGTCTCTGATTCATTTGCATTTGCAGTTCCGTAGATAAAATGCATGTCAGCTTTTTGCCTATTAGTGAAAGACAACATCTTCCGTTACGTTTCTTACTCCGGTTGACACTTTCACACTCGGATCAGCAGCTTTTGTGCATTAATCGAGGCGAAATTTTGCATACGCGTTCTTCTTCTTTCCTAAATCACATTTCATGCTATTAGTGTCATTCTTCTCCCAATAATTCTCAATATTAATAGAGCTTTAAAGATCGCATGGACTAAGTCAGTGTTGCGAGTGGGCTACTTTTTTTAATTCAAAATTTTTGATTGCACCAGTTTTTTAACACTTACAATCCACATTGTTTTCACCTTATTTAATCTGTCCTTAAATAACGCGAATTTCGCTATTTCAAAAAAGTGGTGGCAATCAATAAATGTAAATTTAAAAAAAGTATCCCACTGGCAACACCGGAACAAGTTTCCAACTGCACCAGCACCTGTGTTGCCAGATTGGGGACTTTTTTGTCCTTAAATTCTTGATTTTCATCGCTTTTTTGAAACAGAAATATTCGGACTATTTAAAAATAGATTAAACATTTCTGAAAAATAAGGCGAATTATACTACTTTAAAAAAGTGGTGACAGTCAAATAATCTGAATAAAAAAATTCTCCAATCTGACAAAACTGGCCAGCACCTTTGCGTTTTATTTCTGGGGCCCACCGTGGTTGAGTGGTCATTGCATCACACCGCTAATCGCTTGCGAGTGTAGGTGGGTGCGGGCTCGAATCCCGCTGACTCCGATACAAACTCTTTGTGGAGCTCCCGGCTGTATTTCTCTGTGTTGTAAATTTCCTTTAGTGTGCTATCTCGTCCCTGTATATATATAGATAATGACTTATAAACGGGCGCTTGATGCCAAACACACAGGTCAGATGTATGTTAATAAAATATTTATTTCTGACCATGCATTATTTGATGAAAGTTGTTTGTTTGGAGGTGTACTATCACCTCTTAAAGTTTTGTCCATCTTTTATGAAACACCCTACATATATATATATATATATATATTCGCAATAAAAATTCGATTGTTCCGTTTGAAAAGTGTTATATAAAATATAAAATTAAGTAAATATAAGTTAGTAAATACTACTATTATTAATAAAAAGAATTACTTCTATAACAATACTGATTGTATATTTGATTCAAGATCAATAAATTTATTTATAGAAAAAGTAAAAAGCTGTCTCACGTTTTATGCATAATGTACATTCTTTAATGAAAACGAAAAATAAAGTTTGTTTTGTGGATTCAAAGGAATTCTCCATAAAACAGTCGTATTAATCTTGTAGTGTTCCATTCCAAGTTCAATATATTCAGTTTCTCCAGACAAAACATACTGAGATTGAATCTAACTGAAGTTTTATAAAAGCATTTAGTACTACAAATTTTATTTAACTTAATTCTATATGATTTATATGGTTTTTATAGATATTTCGTATATGAATTGAAATATGTTCATTTGATACTGTTCAAATGGACGGTTATTGGTATATTTTGAAAGATATGTATAAAGAAAGTTTTTACTTATCGATATAGAAATTAGTTTGAAGTATGTTAATGAGCATGTAAATAATTTATCCTGATGAACTTACTTTAATTGAATAAAACTGGAGATAATAGCAAACTTTTTTCCGTTTTTAAATAAATCGCCTTCTATTGAAAAAATTTTCAAACGAAGGAAACTGGACTTGATATTCCTGTCATACGAATCCATCTGTCATACTCTGTTAAAATTTTCCGCAAACTGTTCAGTCATTAGACCTTTAATATACACAAAATTACGTATATTACGTAATATAACTCTAAATTACGTAATATAACTCTATTCAAATATAACATGGGCCATAACATGGTGAAAGTACACTTAAATTAAAGTTCTGTAACCATTAAAAAAAACAAAAAAACTGTCTAATGACAGGGCATTTTGAAGCAAAATTATAACAGTGAATCTTAGACCTTCAATGAAATTAATTAATATAAAACACATCATAATGTTTTTGAAATTAACGCAGGATATGATATTAAAAAAGAAGTCTTAAAAATCGGAAAGTGTGTTTTTTTTACCTCTTTTTTTTACTCAGCTACATTACCGCGTTAAATATCAAATGTATCCAACCTACATATATCTATAACTTAGCTACATTCAGACGATTGGATTTATTAGCATTATCTATTCACAGATGCTACGATTGAAATGAGCATAGGAATCTACGGAACTTTTAGCCTATATCAATATATTGTATTTGACAGGAGATTTTGCTGCAGCTAGTAAGAAATCGAATAATTTTAATATATCTTCTCAGCAACGCACATAAATATTCTGATATATAGATAATCATAAAAACGGGGGGGGGGGGGAGTCTATTACAAATCGAATAACACCGTGTGCTACTTTTTTTCCCTTCTTTGTTCAGTCCATCCATGTGAAGAAAATCAATAAGACTTCATTCATATCTCTACAAAAGACAGAGGAGAAAGTATTGAATGAAAAACGATAAAAAAGAGAGTATAAAAACCATGGAATTATAAATAAAGAGGAAATGACATATCCTTAAAATAATTAAGCTTCAACTGTAACCGCTTTCGATGAGGTTGACTACTCTCTTCAGTTCCAAAGCTAAAATAACAATACAAATGCTTATTCATTGTTTTTTTCCAAACAAAATAACATCGTAAATGACAGAAATAATATCTTTTTTGAAATTGATCCTTTAGGTGCTTAGTAATTTAGCTTCAAAAATATGGATCTAAAACTACAAAACCCCTTAAAACAATACTTTAATAACCATTAACCAAAATTAACGCAATCGAAAATTTAAGAGATTCACACAAGTGAATAATCTACAAATCCTCAAAAAATTTTATTGAAAAAGATTTAAGTTAAATATGAAAATTTCTCCCTTTCTTGGTCATACAGTCTTTTGGGCATTTTTAGACATTTTGCGAACTCAGATGAAAATAATATTTATTTTATGTGGGAATCAGCTTAGATGCTGCCATTTATTCGTTTGCTTTGAACGCATAAAACATTCAGCAATTAAGAAGTGATGTGAAAATGTAGAAAAAATCGGACTTTTTAGTTTTTTAAGGAAATGAACAGAAGTCCCCATTTGGGGACCCAGCGACCGAAAAGGTTGGACAAAAATTCCACCAATAAAATTAAATAAAAATTTTCTTTTTGTTTAAACTCCATATTTATACAATGCTTCAGCCATAATAAATGGCAAAAGCTGATATTCATTTTTACTGGTGATGTTTGCCTCATCGATAATCAGACCCTGCGTTTGCGCCATATTGTGACAACCTAGAGAACTTCCTCTCAACGTCAGTGAAAAAGATTATAATACGTATGCAAACTGCAACCAGTAAAAGCAAATAGAAAATTTAACCATATTTATCAGAGAAATTTTCCTGAAAATGCTTGTAAAGTGAGGCAACATTTTCTATTCAAAATTTCCTGATGGAAGTTTGCTCCGGCGGTAATTGGAAACTGTTGATCCGATGTAAAACATCAGCCGCCATCTTTTGATAACCTCAGTAGTTACTTCACTCGCAACTCGTAGACAATACACTATATATCTCCTACTCTTTATTCATATCTCCATTGTAAAAACATCTTGATATAATTTTTCAAAAATATATATACCTATTAGTAGTTTTTATAAAAGTTACAGAAATGTAGGCTTTTTATACGTATCGTCTTATTTAGTTGATAACTAGTTTATAGCTAGATGAAATCAAGTTGATTTAATGTTGATAGATTTAGCTTAATTTTATCCGAAATGTTTCTACGAAGACTTTTCCAATGTGATAAACCAATAGTCATTTATTATTTTAAAGTAGTAATATCTTGTATTGCTTATTAAAAAATTATGTCATATTATCTAAATGTAATACAGTTTGACTCCAATAAATTATTTTATAATGTAATTTTCGGGTTAAACAGTAATTTCTTCTTGTAATGAAGATATATGCAATCAAAATTTAGTAATATTTTGTTATTATTCGGGTTATTGTTTACGTATAAAATACAAAAAACGTCATTTCAGCCTATATCGGGAGAAAAAGGTAGCTTCCCTATTCGTTAGTTTTAATATCTATATATGAAAGCCGTTCTCTGTGTGTATGTCCTTTATACAAATCTTCAATTTTAGACCGAATTGCACGAAACTTGCTGTATATACGATTTAGAACGTGGAAAAGATCCCTGTCTACTTTTAAAAATCATCAGACCAATATTTATTGCTTTTTTCTACGACCTTTCATAATTTAACATTATAGAAATATCTCCTTTTAAATATTAAAATTCAAGTTTCTTTCCTGTTGCCACACATAAAAAAACAGCTCAATAATTTAAAAAAAATTTGATAACTCGATTAACTCGAGTACTTTGTTTTATAAGTCAATAAAAATTCGGATTGTCTCACTATATTTTTGCTGTGTTTGAAATTGACGTCATTCAAAAAAGAAAATGCACATTTTTCATACATTTATGTAAAATTTTTAACTAAGCATGTTTTAAAATGAACCTAGTGGTACTTTAGTTGAATGTTAAAAAATCTATTTTAATGAAGTCGTTTCAATATCAAGAAATAAATTAAGGAAAAAGATAATAGTAAAAAAAAATCGTTTGCTAGATATGACATCAATTTCGTCAGTATAATTTCAAACTGGTTCTAAAAACTGGATGCTATAATTTATTCCATATTTCTTCGTAATCTTTAATTATATCATTTAGATAAATGTTTTAATACCTGAAATGCAGTGATAACATTCTACGATTTGTATCGAATACGGTTACACAAAATATGATTTTTCTACGATTTATATTAAATAAAAATTATTACTATTTCTTAGGGTAAGCTTTTTTTTTTCTTTTTTAAACAACATTTCATGACTGACAGACTTTTCTGTAAGATGTTGAAATAATGGGATGCAAGATGTTTAGAGATCAAATTGCATTAAAAACGTAATTTATGGTATGGTTAGGTTGTTGCCACTAACAATATGTTGCTAGGCGTTACTCATAGATATGTCTTTTCTTCATAATACTGCATTAATAGCAAACGGACATATCTTTCTTAATTCGGTTACAGGTATATTTAAAAATATCTCCGTGATTGAAAATTAATTTAAAATGGATAAACAATTCGTAAATTGAGATAAGCTTTTCAAACAAATATTACTGAAAGTACATTTTGTATTCTATTAGATATTGGAATAATCAAATGTGCGATGTTTAAAGGTCAAATTGCGGTAAAAGTTAAATTTATGGTTGGGTTAGGTTGTTGCCACCAACAATATGATGCTAGAGATACTCATAGTTCATCAATGTCTTTACTTTATAATATTGCATTAACAGTAAACAGGTATACCTTTCGTAATTGAGCTGCATGTAGGGATGAGATTTCCACGTTTTTGCACACCGGTATATTCTTAAACAAAATGTTGTTCTGTTAAATCAAGAAAGTGTTCCGATTAAATGAAATATCATTTTCTCTAACAAAATACTGGTGTGAAAAAACGTGGAAATCTTATCCCTGGCTGCATGCAAATCAAAAAATATCCATGATTGAAAATTGCTTTAAAATCCATTCACATGAAAAAATTGAGATTAAAATTTTCAAATAAATTTCATTTCACAGAAACTTTTTCTATTCGACAGTGTGAAAAACGAAATTGTATGATGATCATACGTTAAAAAATTTTTAGTAGAAGCAAAATTGATGGGTTAGGTCACTGCCATCATCAGTATGTCACAATTGGCATTGTGTTTGTAGGTTTTTTTTTTTTTTTTTTTGTATATTCTAAACATGATTCAATGAAAGAGTCGAAATATGTACATTTTTAATATTTTTTTTTAATTGAAATGACGTTTTTTAAGCAAATAATTGTACTTTAATATATGTTATGACATTTGTTTGGAATATATATTATTATGGTATAGTTAATAGTAGACGCAATAAAGACTCTTTTACTTATATTTCTTATCGGTCCTTTTAATGATTCGTGGACGGAAATGCACCAATCTCAGTTATTGTCATTGCCGTATTATTTCATTTTAACGTATTTTACCCGGGAGGACCCTTATTATTGACACGAGCGAAGCCAGGTACATCTGCTAGTTTTCGATAATTTTACTAGAAATTACGAAATGAGAATCCGAAGTATCCAATTAAAAAAATTACATTACCATTTTTCTTCAACGCTGAATTTGAATAAGAATTTAAAAATATTCATCTATAGCCAAGTTGCCTTCATTTATGACGATTTTTTTAGACGCCAAATTTGGCAATATTTGACAAAATTCGCCAAGTTTGTCGAAAATTAGAAACTAGATGTGTACAGTTTATAGCTTTGTTTTGTAGGGAGTAATCATTTTCCTTTTTGATGACGAGTATAATTTACGGGAAACCACGTACAATAAATCTGACAAATCTACACCTAATTTTCTTAATCTATTGACTTGTTTCAAATTTTCAACCACGCCACATTTTCAAACTGCTATATCGCTTTTTTTTTAAGATAGAGGATACACTAAAAATTCTCCGTAATGCTTGTATCAAGGCCTAACACTTTGGTGCTATAAGATGATAAATATGAAAAAATAAATATACAAGTATATTTGTTAGTATATTTGTATATTAATATGTATATTAACATTTGAATGGAGAGTGTTTTGGGGGTCTGGAAGTCATTGTTGTTGAAACAACACCAAATGTTTCCGAAATTTCTTTCCACCGAATGGCTGGAACAGGTAGCATCTTACTCCTTTTTAATGGATGCTACTTAAAAGTTTTTTTTTTTCAGTTTACGTATTTAAAAAAATATTAGAAACTAATTCGTGTATGACTTAATTTGCAGAAAAATTTAATTTTTGCTAATGCATAAAATTCACTACATGTAGACTAAAACCATTCTAAGAAAAAATAAGGCTGATAGAAAATATAACATTTTTTTGTCTTGCAAATTCATCGTCATTATAAAACAGAATTGAAAGGTAGATCTCCTGTCATATAAATGCATTCTTTGCAACTTAAATCCTATGTCTTATCGACTGCCATAAAACATCACAAAAGTCTATACAAACAAACCAGGGGATCAAATTACGAAAAAGATAGAAATCGAAAGGAGAGGTTTTCTTTCCCTATTTTAATGCAGTGAGAAATCTACTTTTTAAACCTCCGTTATATGTAGCATACACTCATTTCCAGTATGAATACATTCAGAGGATTATTTCTAGCTGAGTCTATTCACAGGTACTTCGATTGGAAAAGAGGATACAAATTTCTGGAAAATCTAGCATACCTTAATATATATGATATACAAGGATTCGAAGGTAGTACGAAATGGAATAAATTTAATATGCTTTCATGTTGAATTACAGGCTTACTGAAACATACAGTACAGGATAAAGACAGAAGGTGCCTAATATAAATCGTATAACAAGTAGGGTAGGCAGGGGATGTATGATACACTTTTTTTACTAATTTTTTACAACCCTTAGAAAGCTATTTTTAAACACATTTTTCGTGTTTTCTTATAAAGAGATCTTTTATTCATTTAATAAAAGTATTGTGAATTTAAAAAATAAACATTCAAAAAATATATCCCAATTATTTTGAATGGTTACTACTGTATCAAATCTCCCCATAACTGGGAGGATTGATACACTAGCAAGGGAGATTTGATACATAACATACATTTAATAACATAAATTTAGCACATTTAAGATTCCGTTAACCCTTTCAGGGCAAAGCATTTTCAGTGCTAATGTGTTGAATAAATGAATGGCACCGGAATTTACCAAATATTTTATTGGAAATAAGAGAAGGGCTATATTTCACTTTCATATTAAATGAAAAATATTTTACCAAAATGCTGGTGCCAATGTGGCGCTTGGGAAATAAAATTAAGTGGTTTCATAGACATACCACCACCCTTGAAATGGTTAAAAGAAAAACTAATAACTCTATCATTTTGATATGTACAATCGGGTGGATTTAATGGTTTTTTTTTTTTTCAATTTGTTCTTCGTCAATTATAGAAACATTTTCCCTTTCATGCTATTTTAACTGTTTTCCTTCTACATGACGAGCAAGTGAACTAACCATCTATCACCTCACTCCTTTTCTATTTAACCTACATAATGTCTTTGAATACTGTCTTTGTTCTTCTTTACCAATTTCAGTAGCCATTGCTGTAAAACAATAGTGAATATTACAGTCCTATATTAGTTTTCAATTCAAAAAATCTCTTAAATTTCAAATATACAAGTGTATCATTTTTCCCCAGCACTAATGTATCATTTCTCACTATAATGCCTTATTGGATTTTAAATCACTTTGCATAAATGTAATTGCAAAATGCCAATCTGCTTTCTAATAAAACTCACCCTAACAATCTGCTTCATAAATAAAAAATAATTACAAGATATTATCTTCACAACAATAAGAGTTATGAAAGAGAATCTGTATTTAAAAAAATTACATTGACATTCCAAAAATCTTCAAAATTAAAGGAAAAAAAAAAACAACAAAAATAAACGAAAAAAAAAAAAAAAACGTTGTCAGTTCTTCGCTGCTAAGTCCCGCTAATGATTGTCTCTGCTAATAAAATAAGCCTTTTCATCTGTTACAATGGCTGTTAATGCCATTCGTTGAGAAAAAGTGTCAATGTATCAACCCTCCCCTACACCCCCTAATGTCATTTTTTTTATATCATATGTGTAACCTTTTATGCGGAATAACCAATTAGATTTTAATCCATTTGCGACAAAAGGAAGAATAAAATAGAAATAGGGAAAATGATCACAAATTCTGTAAAAAATATTTTTTTATATTTCATTGAAAATTCTGGAATTCTCAGAAAATTTTATGTTGAAAACGTTCCCACTTGAAACGTTGAAAAAAACATAATTGAAACGTTGAATGTTTGTTGAGCGTTTGTTGAACGTTTGTTGTTGCGTCCGGAGTTGGAGGTTTTAAAGTTTTTAGATCTGGACAGCTCTTAAAGGATTTTTAACATCTTTAACATTATATTATGTGCACATTTAAGCAAATAAGTAGAGTTCTACATTTTAATACATTTGAGAAGTTTTAATTATTTTATTCAAGGTGAACTTTGCCCTATGTTTTTTTTTTTTTTTCTTGGCAGTTATTTTTAAGCTTTTAATGAAACTATTCATAGGGCTATAATAAAAGAGATTTCAAACGATTTCTCTTAAAGCCCAAATTTAAACTAAATAGCATTGGATTTTATTATAAAGAATTTTTTTTATATACATGTACTGGATTAATATCTTGTTTAGGATGTATGTATTTATTTTTATAGACAGTTAAAATAATGGTGTATTTCATTGGTTATTTATTTGATTAAGTGTATTTTTGCAGTAGTAATAAATGTATTGAACATCTAAAACCTTCAGAGTATTTCAGCATTATAATTAATTATTTATTTATTTTTTATGTTAACACGCTAACACATGATTTTTACATCAGCCCTCCTCTATTCTTAAAATTATTATGTAATAACTGTACATTAAACAAGAAAAATATTAGAAACGTCATATTTCACTTTTTAACCAAAATTTAAGTGAAAAATAAAGTGTGTCAAATGCTGCATTATAATGTGAACAATGTATAAAATTAAATTTAAAGTGTTGCCACATGGCAACACTATGCATTGGAGGTTTAACAATAAACAATTTACAATTTATGTTTTTTATTCAGCTAATTTTTGAAAATAAAAGCATTGAATCACTAAAACTATCAGATTAGTGGTGGATTAAACGAATTATATTATCATCAACTGCGGTAACTTTGGTCAAACTTTATCTGTTTCATGGCATGTTAAGCATCTCATTCTCTTATTTTATTTTAAAAGGAAAATCATAAAATTTTCTTTCAGTGCTAAGAATATATGGAACCACACCATTATAAAAAATTCGTCTGCATTGATTTTTTTTTTTTTTTTTTTTTTTTTTTTTACAAAAAAGTGTTTTTGAAAGTTTTGGTCTAATGTTACCTCGAATTGGAGTAACATTGGCCGATGTGTTAAATCTAATGTTATAGAGCCTACAGTATGATGTGGACAATGTTACCCTATTCAAAAAGACGGTGGGAGAGTGGGTAATTTGTGCAAACATGTAAAAAGACAGTAATTTAGCATATATATTTTAATAAAAGAAAATATTACAAAACTCATATTATTGCTTAACGGGGATTGCCCAGATCAGGGCCTGAATACTGGGTTTATCATAGACAGAATTTTATGTGGATAATTTTGCAACAATATCGTTACATTTATACACCATCGATGCCGGTTGCTGTAACCAACACCATCACTTTAACTTATTTTCAATGCAGTTGGCAGCACAACCCTACTTTGATTTCAAAGTATTCCGGGATATATATTGCCATTAAACAGCACAAGTACAAAATTTCCAACGTTACAGTCATCTTTGTCATTAGCTTCCATGTCTGGCTCAGTTAGATCCAATACACTGGATGAATTTTCAGCGAAATTATTGTTTGTATAAGCACAAATGTCTATTTTCATAAGTATAACAAAAAGAAACTAAAACATTACCTCAAAAACTTCAATGTTTAAATTAATACAACAATTTGAATGATAATTGGATAAGCCAATGTTACCCCAACTGCTTGGCCAAAGTTACCCCAATTTAGAAAAACACTTTTCTTTTTTTTATCTCAGGAAATACCACGCATATTCCTACATTAGGCCTTGATCTACAATAATGAGGTTATAATAACACGTACTTAACAAGGTCCAAATGATTTTACAGCTTGGCTGACAAAAGTTGTATGAGCTAAATTGTCATCGTCTTCACACGTTTTACTTTGACTGGTCCTGCCACTGTGGAAACTTGGAGAATTACTGACATGCCAGCCTCAAGGCAATGTTACCACACATATTTTGAGACCAGACTATTATTTGTAACTCAAGCGATGTATAAAATATAGCAGATTATATATTTTTTTTTCTCTCGGGCTAAAGCATAGTAGAAAATATTTTAAATGAATGAAATTAATTGATTTTCTCATGTGGGTGAGGGAAGTGGCAGCCATTTACGCTAAAATTTCAATATTTTTCGCAAAAATCTTAATTTTAACTGTTTTTCATATAATTTATATTTTAATATAAAAATTAACTTCCAAATGTGCTCAAAATTTCCCGTTAATGGACTAACTTTAGCCCAGTTGGCGGTACATATTTTTAATTTTAGCTAAGGATGTTTATCAATATTTTCAAAATTTTATATGTTACGGTATAATAAATACTAAAATATATTTAATGAAATTTACCAAGATTCTTTTTAGGTTATGTTAGACTTTGCATAAAATAACATAGTAATGCAATATATATGTATATATATTTATTTAAACGCCAAATTTTCCCGATTTTTGGATTTTTAGTACATTTTATTTAAGGTAATCAAATACAAATACATATTAATAAAACAATTTACAACACAAACAAAATTTCTTGTAAATACGGCTGAAATATGAAAATGGATACATATACATACATACACACACACACATATGTATATATATATATATATATATATATATATATATATATGCAGTTCCAGCTCTATAAAACCTACTGACATATAACTTCTCAAAACAAATAAGACAGGAGATCAAATTATGAAATTCGTATATTCCATGTAGCAAAAAGTGTTTTATGTTTTGTATTTTAATAGCACATAATATCTTTATCTAGCAAATATGCAATCTCAATACATCTGCATCTTGACGGAATTCAGAAGATTACATTTCCTACCGGTAACTATTCAAAGGATCTTCGATTTGATAAGAGCGTAGAAAACTTTAAAATTTCTAGCATAAACCAATATTCACAGTAAATCAGCTAAGCCTATATGGGATGCTGTAGAAATGGAAATATATTAGGATGACTCCACAGCTATGCAGATATGCATTCTAATGTAAAGCAACGTGTAAAAACGAAAGAAGCCTAATACAGATTAAATAAAATGGTTAAATTTCTTTCAGCATTTCTTGCAACTGTTCATGAACAGATAATCAATACGACGTCGTTCAAAATCCTACAATTACGAAAATATTGAATATGAGCAGAAAAATAAAAAATGAAAATAAAAATAGACAGAAAATCTCTAAAAAAACAGATTTTATATTTTATTCTAGATCTGTTTATATGTTTCTGTAAAACGGACTAAAACTATAGTTTTTGAGATATGAATATTGCATCGCTTATTATATTAAGTGAATTTTCATAAGAAAAATATCATTCATAATTTTAAAATTTAACAGAATTAGTAAAAAAAAAAAAAAAAAAAAAAAAAAATGGATTGAAGCATCAGTATTTAAAAATAATAATAATAAATAAATGCACTTATATTTAAAAAGGTGAATAAAGTTATGTCATGCCATAAATTATATATTTAATTTAGGAGGAAAAAAATTTTTATTTTACAAAAAATATAAATGAATTAAACTGTGTATTTTAAATTTTAGTAAATTTTGTTTGTTATTATTTTTAAAATATTAACATTAAAATGGTTTATACCATTTTAATTTGCCTCAATTGCCATCTCCGTGTTTAATTGTTGTGATACATGCTCTCAACTGTATGTTGAATTATGTTATCTCTTGTGACTTTGTGTTAATTTACATTACTGAAGAGGAACTTTGAAAAAGATGAAAACGTTTAATGTTTTTTTAAATAATTTTTATGTGCTTTTTAAAAATTCAATTAAACTGTCCGTATTTTTGTAATTATTTTTAATTAATTATGAACAGACGTAAAATATTTTTTTCACTTTAAAGATATTTGATTTCATTAATCAATTTTTCAGCAAATAACTTTTCGCTGTTTTTTAAAATAGAATTATTATGATATTTTTGATTTATCATACAAATTATACAAAGTAAACAAAATTAAACATATTATATATTCAACACTTTAAAACTGTTTCTAACAATTAAACATATTTTAAATATATGGCAAAAAGTAATAAAAAGTGTGTTTTCATCTTTTTCTAATACAAAAATTTCTTTGAAAATGTTTTGAGACGTAGAGTAGATATCCTGACATATAAATGTAATCGGCATACTCTATATCCCCTATCAAAGCAATTCTCATAAAATTTCTCAAGAAATCTCTACAAATAAGACAGTAGATGAAATAACGAATAGGTGTATTCTGTATTGTAAAAGAGTTTTTTTTTACTTCTCTATTTTATTAGAAGGCAAAATTTCATTTTTTAAACTTCCAATATATGTAACCTACACGTATCTAAAGCGTCACTACATTCAGAAATTTACATTCCCTAGTAGCATATATTCACAAATATTTCGATTACGGAAACGGATAGAACTCTTTTGAATTTACAGCGTACATCAATTTATTGGATTAAAGAGAAACTCTTATATGAAAGGCAGTGCGAAATGGAATAGTTTTAAAATGCCATAATGCCGACGCAGAGAAATATTCTGATAATTTGTCAAGAATTAAAAAAAAAAGCCTATGACAATACGAATAACTCCATTCATTTTTATTTTACTTTCAGCTATTTTAGAAAACGGTGATGAAGCAATAATCCATAAGACTTCAATTCAATAACCACAAAAGACAGAGAATAAAATAAAAGATCACAAATGCTGATACAAAGAACGGTCTGTAAAAATACTGATTTTATATTTGATTAAAGAGTCTGTCAAGGTCTGTTTATATAAAAAGTACAAAAAGCTCTAAATATTACTTGGTTTGATCCTATATTCAATGGAAGTCGGTAAGAAAAATATCCAGAGCTTAATATTTTTAATATCAAACTATGATTGAAGGATAAGTAATTTTAAAAAGTACAACATTTGTTATGTAAAATATGACATTACATTAAACATTATAAATAATATAGGATAACTATGTTGTCTTTATGAAGAATTATATTAATTAACTTTTTCATTTTTAGTCAGACTACAGATTGTTTTCTTAATATATTGAAACTCTTAAAGGATAAATTATTGCAGTAGAAAAATTGTGATTAATTGTCAGTTTTAATAAAAACCTGTTATCTAAACAGTTTTTTAAAACACATGCTTTTTTGATTTTTTTAATGCAAATTTCACACATGAATACATCTGTTTTATGAAATTTATTCGCGATGAACTGATAGTGACTAGCAAATGTTTTCAAAAATGTAAAACACTTTTCTAATGGTTAATTGTTTTCTAGTGTCTACGACTAAATGTAATACATAGTATTTTTTAGCCCTTACAATTGCATGAGACACTTTGTAAATAAATAAAATAGAAGATCAAATTAAGAATAGGGGGATACCATAACGAAAAGTTGTTTTTAATGTATTTTTAATAGAACGTGGTATCTCTTTTTCAAACTTTCAATGTACACTGAATAACCAAAACTTATGACCACATACCTAATAATGCGTTGGCCCACCTTAGGCCTACAAAAAGCTGAATCCCGCCTTGGCATGGATGCCACAGGCCTTTGTTTCATGGCGCAAAACATATTGTACCAGATATTGAAGCAGCAGTCACAGAAATCCGGGTTTTCGTACATGGTGGTTTTGAGCCCTGAGCTGCCGACACCCAAATGTGCTTTATCGTATTTAGATCCTGTAAGTTAGTAGGCCAGGATTTTAACTGGAATTCAGCATTAAGTTTCTGGAACCACTCCAGCGCAATTCGAGTCTTATGACTTAGTGCGTGGTCCTGCTGGAAGATGCCATTTCCAGTTGGCAAGATAGACCCCATGTAAATGTGCAACTGGTCCGCAATGATGTTAATATACTCCGAAGCTTTCATGTTCTTTTCTATCACAACCTTGGGCACTAGACGTCCATAAGAAACGCCTCCAAATCTTAATACGGCTTCCACCAGCCTGTGTATGGCATGCTGTACGTTGGGGGGAGCAACAGTTCGCTTGGAACACGACATACCCTGAAGTGGTAAATGGCGAATCGTTATTCATCCGACCAAGCAGCTCCCTCCGAGTGATCCATGGTCCAATTTTGAAGTTCCCGGGCACAGCGTGGGCGTAGTTGGCGATGACGCGTGGTCAACAGAGGGGTATGAGTGGGACGTCTGCTGCATACTCCAATATACAACAGTGTCCGCTAAACTATGCATTACGAAAAAATCTATTTACACCTACATTGTATTGAGCTGTCAGCTGAACCACTGTCTCGCACCGAATTTGCTTCACCAAGCGGAACAGTCTCCGGCATCATTTTTCTTTGATAAAGCGTGGACGTCCAGCGCTATGGCTTTTACTGCTGATTGCACCGTCAATCATCCACTTTGCATAAGATCTAACAACTGCAATAAAACCAACATCTTTTGATTCGTAAAGTTTCGGAGATACTTCTTCCGAGCCTTCGGGCAATTATCATCTGCCCTCTATCAGTCGCTTAGATCATCAGCCTTTCCCATCACACGCGCAAGTAAGCACTAGGATGATTCCTCACACTTCCTAACAGCAGTTAAATACAATTATTACCTGTCAACGCACCGTCCATGTCATCCAGTTGTATTCATTGCAAACTGTAAGGATGATTATAATGTTTTCTATCTTCGGTGTATGCTATCTATCTACAGTTTTGTTACATTCAGAAGTATACATTTCCTAGGGGTGTATATTCACAGATGCGTCGATTGCAATAGAGAATATAAACCGTTGCTATTTCCAGCAACTATCAATAACAGGATCAGATTGGAAATAAGAAAGGTAGACACATCGGATAAGTTTAATATGCTTTCACGGCGAAACATAGAATAATTCTGATATATAGCCAAGTGTGAAAAGCAAAAAGTTTGATGTAAATCAAAAATCACGCCTTTTTTTTAATCTCATTCAGAAAATGTTCAGGGTGGAATAATCAATAAGGCATCAATAAAATTCCTAGGAAAGGATGATAAAATATGAAAGTTGAAAATCCTGATAAAAAGAAATATCTGTAAAAATACTTATTTTATATTTCACTGAAAATCTACATATTTATATCTATTAAAGGTATCAAAAACGTGAGATTTCCTTATATATTATTAAACTAGTTTTTAGAATTCTTTAAAACAATTTAAATAGCACAAACGACAATAATGTTAATGATACTAAAGCGTTGAAACATAGTTAATTTTATAAGTAAATTCAATTTTTAAAAAAATATTCTTTTTGCATATATTAAGCATTCAGTTACGAAGAGTCAATGAAAAGTGAACACAACTTGCAATGCAACTTAATGTTTTTTTTTAAGACTTTGATTTTAATTTATCGTAAATGTCATTACTTTTGGGCACTTAAAAATATATACAAGTGTAATTTTATTTTGAAAAAATACTTATGTCGGTACCATAGTTAATTTGTATCTTATTTTTTTGTTATAAAAACACCTATCTAAAAATTAAGGTTGAAAGTTACGGTTTAGTAAAAATCTACATCTTTAAATTTTGAAAATGATTTTAAAAATGTTCTGAAGGCATTCAAATATTTATCAAAATTCAATCACTTAAAAATTATATCAGCAAATAGTAATAAAGAATTTAAAAACATCATTATGCAAATATGATAAATGATATTTATATTTTACCACATTAATTTTTAAACAAATTATACTGATTGATTAATTTAAAAAATACATCAACATAATTAATTAAAACCTAAACCCATAAAAATAAATTAAGCAACTTTTAGAAAAAATATATGTCTAAAATATGCATCTAAAATATAATTATCTCTGCAAGCGCCATTCATTATCTTTAACGATAAAACTCAATGGAGTTTTGCGGAAATGTAAAAAATATATTTTATGTAATATATATGTAGGATTTTTCGTTTGTTTGGCTTTATTAAACTTTGCAAGCATTTGTAGATATTACGATGTGTTTTATTCAAGGAAACAACATATTAAATTCTATTTTTCTAATTTTCTTTTTTACATTAGACTCATTTTTTAAAAAACGATCTTGTAGCTGACAAAATTCTTTTAAATTCTTTCTCTTAAATTCTTTTTTAATGTAATTTTATTTTTTTTACATACATTTTTATGGAAAAATATTATCATACGACATTTGCCTATGATATATATATATATATATATATATATCTGTCTGATTTAGCCCTTGAACTCGACACACGAATTTGCTCCGAACAGAATTTCAAATGTCAGCGGGATTTTTTTTTTCTTTAAAGATTTCTTTAATTTGCAGTTTTCACCAAGAAAATGAAACCTTACCACAATCAAAACCTATACCACAGTTTGTTTGCTCAATGAATGTCATTTAGGAACCTAATGTGCCAGATTTCATTATCACTATATTGCCAAAAATGGAATACGCAGGTATGGAGTGGAGGGGTTACAGCAATATGCACCGCTCTATAAAAAATGTGGTGTAACTTCAGTCAATAAAACTGGGGCAGAAAGCTGCGACCAATTTTATGGAGAAATTACTCCACATTGCATGCAGTAATTCTACCACCAATTATATTGAGTAATGTTACACTTTTTTTTCAGTGCGTATAAATTTTGAATCTTTTTTTAAAACTCGGAATACCTCCCGCAGCTATAGCATATACTCTCTGCCTATAGCGTATGTTTTTAGTGTATACCCTCTGCCTATAGTATATACTCTAAAAGTTTTTTTCGATTACATAAATGGGACTTCTTGAACAAATGAAAACAACAGTTTTACATATTTATGAATAGCTTAAGCTATTCATTATTACAATTCCTTTAATTTGATATTATTTTTTAAATATTTTTCCTAAGCAAATTAAATTTTAAAGTGATCTTTTAACGTAGCTTGTATGAAGGTTTTCCTGCGGCAAACAATATTGTTCTTAAACTAATATTTCCGCTTTTAAATGAATTACTTTTGTGGAAATTGTAAATATATACTTAAAGTAAAGAAAACGCACACAACATTAATTATTATAGAAACTATTCTTTATTTTTTTTAAACTTTTAATTTTCAACATCTTTAAATACACAAACGCATATCTAAAACTTAACTTTTAAGGATCTGACTTAAGAAATATGAATAAAATATCATAAAAAATTATAAACTGAGCTGTTTGTATTAAGTAATTTAGCAATTTTTAAATCAGTGAATAATGATACAATCATTAATATTGAGAGAGTAAAAAAGGTTATTTTCTAATAATTATTCATTTATTAATGCATTAAGTTTTGTGTGTAGCATTTATTTGTTTATTTTAAGAAAACTTTAATATAGTCCAAGTATGTAGTAGTATAGTCCAAGCACACTTTTAATAAAATATCATTCTTTTTTTTATTCTTTCCGACACTAAATACAGACAGAGTTTTTTATCTTAAGGAATATATCAATTCATCGATGAAGCACATAAGAAATGTTGCTGTTTTTATTTCTGATACTTCTGAAAATGCATTATCCATAGAATTAATGAATTAATGAGTAACTGTAACAAAAAAGTTTCTGCCAGCGGTTTTTCCCTTTCTGTAACAATAAAACTGAAGAGAGTTTTGCAGAAGTATGAAAAATATATTTTGTGTAATATATAAGTGAATTTTCTTTAGAAATAAAGTTTTTTTTTTTGTCATATCATCTGAAATATTTAATATTAAAAATACCATTCTCTAAGTAATAGTTTCGAATTCATAATTAATTAAAGCTTATTTATAATTCGAAAATTTTTTTTACGCTTTTGTTATATAAATTATATTTATTTTTAATATTCTACGATTAACTGTGTTCTCATATTTTTAATTCAAAATGATGTAGATAAAAAAATGATTACTTATAAAAATCATTTTATTTTATTACCAAAAAAGGGAAAACTTAATAAACTTTTTATTTCAGATATGTGTTTTAAACATATACTTCGAAAGATTATTCTGCGCAGATAATGTTTACAATTATAATACAATGCATTATGTCAAAGTAATATTCTGGTGGTAAGTTTAAAACGATAACTTTTATTAGGTAAAATTTAATTTAAATTGAGATTAAACTTTAGCGTTAAACTAATTTCTGTCCTTAAACATACAGCGTTTTTAACGATCGTTGTAAGGTTGTACGCCAAATAAATTTCTAAATTGTAATAAATTTAAAATTTAACTATGCATTATCTAATAAATCCATTAGATTGATAGAAATACAAAAACTAATCAACCCAGAAGCGTTTGCCTGTCATTAATATAATTAATTAAAATTGTACTTTCCCTATATGGGGCATTCTCACAAACTTTTGACTTTCATGTCCCTGAATAATAATTTTTATTTTAATACATGTTTTTGTGTTTTTCATATACTGGGGAACACCCCATTGCATGATTGCACAACAATATTAACGAGATAAATAAGTTTTGGACGATGTTGGGGGGTTCCAAACACCTGGAAAACTCCTATACCGTCCCGTGTGCCTGATGCTGATTTTTAAGTTTGGAGCTGCCTGGATAAAATTGTTTCAATAAAAATAATTCGATATAATTTTTTTCTCAAACTGAAACTATTGTTTTATATAAATATGTAGCAAAAAATTAACCTGTACACGTTTTTAGAGTTGTTATTATTTTTAAATCTCTGTCCCTGGGTTTCAGATTCCTTACCGTCCCTCTTCTAAAATCCTTCGATATATATAAAAAAAAGTTTTGATTTGGAAATGCACCAATGAAAATCTGCGTAGATCATTCGGGTATACTCCTACTAGATCGGCATCCTTATTTTTATGACCGGGGGTTTTTCTTTGTTAATATTAAGAAAACTGTTTCATACAAAAATATGAAAATCGGTGGTATTATAGAGACATGTTTGATAAATAAGCTGATGCAGACAGTTTTTAAATAGAATAATTATTTTAAGAGATATTTAATGTTAAAGATGGTCAAAATCGTTCCATCAAAAAAGTTTTATAGGAGAAAAACTATACATAGGAACTTAAACATTTTTAGATCATTTTATACATTGGAAGTTCCAGATGTTCAGACTGCAATTATCTTTTTAATTTGACTCATTTTTGAGGATTTATTTCCATTTTAATTCAAATTTTCAGCATTTCGAGAGACATTTTTTACACATTTTAGAAAAGGGCAATTATTTTAAACTGTTGCCAATTTTAAAAATAGCGCAAAGAATAATATTTCCTTCAAATAAAAAAATTATTTACACGTGGCTATTATAAACAGAAAAAAAAACTTTCAAATTAGAATTAAGTGATTACGTGTTAAAAATCAGGCAAATATTGAAAATTACATCATAAAAACTACAGTTACACGTGAATTTTAAAAGGGAAAGAAAATTTTTAAATACTAAATTCTTTATTATGCGTTAAAAGTCACAAATGAAGGAAATTACGTCATATTTAAAACGGCCAAATAAATAAAAGTTGTCAAAACACTTTAAATTAAAAAATATATTTGCACGAGACGTTTATTTCTTATTTTGAGATAATCTTTTCAACTATTATCGTGAATTCTAAGACAGCGCAAATAATATTTCCTTTCTAACAACAAAAGAATTTTCATGTGAATATTAAAAAGAGAAAGGAAACTTTGGTGAAAATTACGTCAGATTTAAAACGATACATTTAAAAGAAGTTTCTCATAGCGGTGTTACATTACCGAGAGACAAAAACTCTGTGTACTTAATTCATTTTACATTAGCTTACTTTCAAATTTTTAACTAATTTTTAACACTTTCCAACAAAGTTGAAAAGTGTTATTGATTTCGGTTTGTCTGTTCGCGCTCTAACTCTCGTAAATATACTCGGATCGCACTGAAAATTTTGGTTCTTGACGTTTAGTCTAGCACGAACCCTATTTCAAATGAAGTTTGTAGCATGTTTAGTTTATTTACAGGGACATTCACTAATATTCCGTTACATTACGGCCAATGGAAAAAAAATCATTTCAAATGAATTTTAAAGATGTTACACCCTTTCAAACATAATAAAAAGTATATGCATTATGAAGTGCACTAAAATATGCAGAATATTCTGTAGCATATGCGGTGCAACGAATAGTAACTATTCATTTACAGGGCTACACAAAAGAATTCCATTACAAATGGTAAAGGGGGAAATTGTTTGCGGTGTATTTTAATTATACAAATTCATATATAATAATATTGATATACGTCGGTGAGGCTAACTTAAGTTATTTCATTTATAATACGAAGTGCACAGCATTTACAGGAACATACAAAACATTTCAGACAAGTATTTTCTATCCGAAATACTGTATATTAGCGGGGATGGTAGGGAATACATTTTTAATTATGATATGCACTTTTAAGTTTCCCTATATTTATGCATCCTATATGGTGTGTGTAAATGTTATAGTTGAACAGGGCTACGCAAAAGAATTCGTGAAGGTTACTGAGTATGACCGCAAATTGCTCAAAGGTGGGTTTAAAATGTGTTATGCTGAACTGCATGTAGTTTTCTATGAAATGTTTTTAGAATATAGATAAAATGATATGCAGGGCCACGCAAAGAATTTGATACATGGCCGCCTATAGATGCTAAATTCTGGAAATATGATTTCAGTAGTTTTAAGAGTGATTTAGTTTGAATTAAAGTTTAGCTAAATAGTGGCGTGTAATAAAGGTACTAGGTAAATAACAGGGCTGTACAAAAGTACTGAAGTATGTTTCCATCTATTAGTCTAAATTGCTGAAAGAGAAATTTCAACCTGTTATGCGTTTTCTTGATAAACTAAATTTTCTATTATACAGTATATATATCAGCCTACAGATCAAATACACGGCTTTTCGGAAGAATTGGAATAAATATTTGGCTATGGATGGTAACTACTGAAATCAGTTCTTTAAGTGTTTAGTTAGTTATCTTATTTACCTTATTTCCCTAAATAACGAAGTTTTGTTAAAGCTTTCAGGGAGTGTTGGAAATTGTTTCATAATCTATGCCGTACGCATGATTTTTCTTTCTTGTTTTTAATAAAAGACGAAAACAGTCATTGTATCTCTTAGCAGCGGCTTTTTTCGTCTTAAAAATCTCCAATCAAAGGAAGATGAATGAAAACCCGTTTGCAGGGAGACCGTCACTGTTTTTTTTTTTTTTTAATTATAATTCAATCTTTTTAAGGCCGATGAAATTAACATGCTTTTAGAATCTGTGGTGTCTGAACGGGGGTTGGGGAGCGTAGCTCGTAGCGGGCAGAGCCCCCTAGTTATACAAAAAATCATTTCAGATGCAGCCACAGAATTTTTTTCAAGCTTTTTTCTCGTGCAGAAGTATGCTAGAAAAATAATGTCTAAAATTCTTTGGCAGGAAATTTACTGTAGAATTTAAATCAGCATTTAAATATCAATTTCAAGCATCGGGGCTTTATTGGTAGTCTCACCGTCCCCAAGGCTTATTCCTGCATTTTTCGAGGTAAATTTAAAAAAAAAAAAAATCAATGTTAACAACTGTTTCCAAAAAATCAATGAACATTGTGGATATCACTTAGTCTTAACATGATTTTCGTTGGAATAGGTGGTAATTTTCCTTACCGTTCCATCCTTTACCTCACCGTCACTTCTTTAACACCCCTTTAAGGCAATGTTTAAATTTACCCATCCCATGACAATGTAATTAGATTTAGAAAAAGATAAATCATTAATCTATACTCTAATGATCTGTATATTAATAATATAGAATGTTATCTTTATTTTATTCATCATAATCATTAAAGTTACATTTGTAGTTTTTGAAGCATTAAATTAATTAGAAATTCAGATTTCTTAATCAGAGGTATTGTACCAGAAAAAAAAATTATTCATAGAAAAGTGAAAATGTCCTTTTTCTAGCTATATTGTATTGATGCACGACTGACGAAGGGGAACACATTATTCTCGAAACAATTGTTTTGGTTTTCAAAATCTGCATAAGTATAAAAAAGTTACTGTGTCCCCATACTTGAAGAATCATATCTTCAGAACTTATTTTTTCTATTTAGACAGAAAATAAACCATAATAGCAAAATTTCATATTGTGTGTTAATTAAAAATCTTCTAATTATTAAATTAGAAACTATTCATATAGAATTCTATTTTCTTAAGTAAAATCTTATCTTTGTAGCAAATAAGGAAAATTATCCAAAAAGCACTGGAAAAAATGCTATTTTTTCAGTAATTAATGCGAATATTAATGCTTAAATTAGATATAATCCTACACTTTTTGTATTATCTATGTATAGATTTGTTTATATTCTACCCTTTTCTATTACCATCTGCTACATAGCCCAAGATAAATTTTGATTCTTATTTATTATATGACAGTGCATATAACAGAAATATGTTTCCTGTGCAATAAAAGTTAGGTCATTCTTCTAAATCACATCTATATCGAAATAGTCGTAATTAGTTGCTTTCTTCAGTAAGAGCTTCTGTAGTTATGGGATACCGATATCGTTGCAGATATAAGTATCTGAAACTAATGACGTAAAGAATGTTTTATGTTCAATCGAAGGTTTTATTATATATAAGTGATAAAATCATTCATTTATTTATAGAAAAGAAGGAAAAACTTTAAAATATTTTTTGTTGTATCCTGAAAAAGTAATGATATTATAAATATTGCATACTGGTGGGTAGAAAGAAAAGAAAAGTTATTTTTTTTTATAAAAGTTGTTAATATAGAATGAAAACCATACATCTATGAAAAAAAATTCTGAAAAAAATTCAAGTCAAATACATTTCTGTTATTTAAGGATTTTCATTTAACAAGAATCAAATGTAGTATTGAGAGTAATATACGACTCTCATACGCTTGACGATTCTTTTACTTTATAATTAGATGTTTTTAGCCCCCGGTATGCTATTTCTTTCTCCCAGCTTATTTTGTGTAGTCTCCAATAAATAACGTTACCTTGTATAATCCAGCCGTAAAACAAAAGCCTATTTTCGTCGTGCTATTAAATACTCTACAGCATTTTTTAAAACTTCCAAGCATCGTACATATTCAATGTTTATACCGTCGTATTGCGGAAAAAAGTACTTTTTAATACAATTTTGTTTGAAAACTGCATCTCCATTTATTTTTGAAATATTAATTTTTTTCTCGTTTTTAGCGACATTTGTTTCATTTTGGCAACTCAAGTACTCCATTTCAGTAGAAAGTGAAGGAAAAATAGTTGAAAAATAGCAATTATATCTTCTTGTTGCCATTTTCCAATAAAAACTGAAAAAATGTAATGAAAATACGTGCTATTTTGAGAAAAATATAAATGAATGATTTGTGATAAAAAATGGAGCTATTATAAATTATATTTAATTTTAAATATCTATGTTAATGCAAATAACGTCATTTTACGTAAAAAAGAAGCGTGTGCTTTAACTCATAAAATTGAAATATGTTTTGCACTACAGTAGAGTCCCGATTATCCGAATCCCGCTTAACCGAGTTATTTTCTTCTGATGGTCTGGTGGCTTCTATTATTATGAAAAAACCATTATAAATGAAACGTTAGGTGAAGATGAAAGATCGAGTGTAAAAAAAATTAGAACTCTGATTTTCTGGTCGGAATGGGGAAAGAATGGCTAATAATTTGTTTTCCCCATTCTGACCAGAAAATCAGAGTTCTAACTTTTTACGACTGCTCTTTCATCTTCACCTAAACGCTTCATTTATAATGGTTTTTTCATAATAATAGGAAACACCAGTCTACCAGAAAAAAATAAAGTAATGGAAATGTCGGGGTCGATACTAAATTCTGAAAAAGCACAATTCCTCTTGTCTAGTATTTAATTTATTTTAACCTGAAGTCAAAATGTTTTGTTACTATTTCTATGGGGTTTGTAGTGTCAAATCTATAAAAAAAGTTTAAATCATTTAATAAATGATCTGCAAATGTATTTTTCAACTCATTGTACTCATTTCTTGGTTATTAAGTTGAATTACACAAAATACCTCAAACGTTTACCAACAAAGATTTCAATTGACTAAATAATAAACACGAAAAATACTAAATGAACATATGCTAATCACTGGGAACAATAAATGAATAAATAAATAAAACTTTTTTTAAATTCAAAATCGTTGCACAGTTTATAATTATGAATGAGTGACGGTATACACTGTAAAAATATACGATTTGTTTTTCTGTAGGAATCGGAAAAATAGTTGCCCTTATCGTATCGGAAAAATTTCCGACCCAGCTCGGAATAAAATCCGTAAACTCGGGATAAAATCCGTAAAATACCGTTTTATTGACTATTTCCTTTTTTTACGGATTTTATTCCGAGCTGGATCGGAAAATTTTTCGGTACGATAAGGTCAACTATTTTTCCGATTCCTACGGTGAAAATGGTCGGTATTTTTTTTACAGTGTACCTGAGGTGTCCGAAGTTAAACTACGTTTTTTCAAGAGATCTACAGAAAAAACTGTTCATCGAAAAATCATAAAATTTAAAAAATACCCTTTTTTTTTACAACAAATAAAAATTCTCCCCTGGAGACTTAAAATTTTTTATACACAACATGAACTACAAAAATTATCCTCTTGATGAAAAAAAAACATACATAATATGTCAAACATTAACGTCTTCTACCATCTACCAATCATAACGTAATAATATGAATTGTTGATTTCAGTTAATGCTATTTCCCGGATGATAGAATCATCATGCGTAATTTTCTCACATCTTGATATTTTGGATTTCTATATCTAAATTCATATAATTGTTGATTCTGGATAAACCTCAAATGCCTTACTATAAGATTTTCTTCAGTCTTACAGACAGTATAGCACACCACTTTTTTGCACATAAATTTTTGAGTTATGGAGGAAGGTGGGGTAAGATGAGAAATGTGGAAAAGTGACGATATCAGTATTTCTAATAAATAATCACGGATTTTAGCACGTTGTGGCCACCAATAGAATCCCTTGACACGGAATATGTGCATTACTGCAACAAACAGGTTTTCCCATTTTGAGGGAAGTTACGTGCACTAATTTCGTTTTTAGTTCGTTTCACAAAAATGTTTGACGAACATAATGTAAGGAATCACCATTCTACAGAACACTTCCAACTTATTTATTAAAATATGTTGTAAGTAGAGATAAAGATGTAAAATTCAAAATAGAATAATTTATTTTGCAATAGTTTTCAGTTATTGGTTTAAAAAAATTATTTTTGAAATATTACAACATGGCTGGGCAAAGATGACGATAATTATATTTTTTCGATAATCCCATTGTTTTCACCGTTTAAGTTAAAGAGGCAATTTAAAATATTCATCGTATCAGGCAAGATGGGTATGGACGAAGTTCTGATGGAGGTATCAGTTCATTAAATGATTCACCGTGGCTAGAAAAAAAATTGTCGAGCTTAACGTCGTCATTTTTCTCCACCTTCCCATGCATTTCAATCAACTATTGAACATATGTTGCTATTCCATATAGAGTTAATACATTATGGATATATCTATATATTATGCGCCCTGTGTCGGTTATATTTTTTTCCTTGCTCTAAAAATGCTCATATCACCGCACTACTCTGTCTAAAAATTTTTATTTTCTGATAAATTAGCATTGTTGAAAATGAGTAGGTTAGAACATTTTTTGACGTAACGGCTGAAACATACTTTCTTAATCAAAATGCGCAATTATATTTTCATTATTATATTGTACATTAAACAAGCATAAAAAGATTTCTATAAGAAATTAATTGCGGTGTCTTTGAAATCTTTAAATTTTAGTATATATTATTTATCAATCTTTCTTTAGAAACTACTTCCTTTTGTGTCTTATTCTTCGGAGTTAATTTCACATAAATATATCATCTTTAATCAGCAAAAAACCCGTGCAAAGTTTTAAAGAATTTTTTTTTTTCTGACAATTTTAAAGCTACTCTTTTTATTTCGTGTCAAATTGCTTAATAGACTTTTAAATTAATTAAAAGACATATACCTAGTTTTAAAAAATATTGATTAAGCAAACATATTCCCTCTTGATTTATAATAAAGATATATTCAATAACTCTAGTCTCTTTCTTAATATTTAATAAGGCGCATGAACATTTTCGTTAAGGGTTAACTAACATTAAACTATGGCTAAAATCAGATTACGCTTTGAATAAAGGCAATTTATCTTTAAAAAGTTCGAAAGGTAGCTGTAATACAGTGACAGGTTTAACGAGAGTTTGAAAGCACATCTCTCCACTCCTTACTTACTTACTTTAACCTACGTGACTTACTTTAGCTTTATGTAGAGCTAAAGAAGATATTTGAAGAAGATGAAACTGATCATAAAGTTCACAAGCGACGTTCAGGAAGAACGCAGTTATCACTAAAAGTCACAAATGGTAAGAGGCTAGTAGATTCGTTTATCAAGCGTCTCGCGAGGTACGGTTTGTAAATGAAATAGACTGGACATCCTATTTTAAAATGCATACATTGAAAAATTTTACACTCACAGATAAATCCATACTTTCAACGTTGATGTGCATTGTTATGATCCGTAACATTTTTTAAACATCCTCTTTACACACACACGTTATATATATATATACCATAAAAATGTCATTATTCTATTTCAAAAGAAATATATAAGTGAAACAATTCTCTTCAATGCAAATTAATATTACTATTATTGAGAAGAATGAAATGTTTTTTTTAATAGTGATTTACATCTCATTCAAGATCTATATATATGTATATATACACATATATATATATATATATATATATATATATATATATATATATATATATTCGTAAGAAAAAGAAGTTTTGTTTCTACTTTTTGTAGTTACTTGCGATACATTTTATCATTTTAAAATAGTATGTTCTGACAGTATGATATGTTATACACCGGGTAATAGAATTAGGCGAAGTTTTATGTATGATGTATTTATTTTAATGAAAACTAAAAATTAAGTATGTTTTTGTGGTTCAAAGGCTGCATCAGAGTCTTATTTTTTTTTTTGTTTTCCAGTATATTTCCAATATTTATTAAGGTTTCTTAAGGCAAAAGATACAGTGAATCGAATTTTACTTAAGTTTTATAATAATATATATCATAGCAGAATGTACTTTTAACTTATACAATTTATGCTTTATTTATTTGCCGAAGAACATTCTGGTATGAATCGATATATAATATTTGAATTTGATACTTGCTAATTGTCGATTGATGGTATATTTACTGTTATAGATAGTTTTTACTTATTGGTATAACAATTAATATTACGATTTCTTAATCAGCCTATAAAAAATTAATAATCAAGGATTGATTATAATTGGATAAACAAACATACATATGAAATATGAAGTATAGGTAAAAAAAGGTTTAAGTATCATATATTTATCAGTATTTTAGTATCTATAATCTGATGGGTCATTTTAATAACTTAACAGATTTGTAATAAATGCTTCGATCGTCAGTATGAGGAATGTGTGAATGTTTGCCCTGTATCAATATATAGGATTTGACAAGATATTTTGCTGAACGTAGTGCGAAACGGAATAATTTAAGATGCCTTCTCGGCAACGCACAGAAATATTCCGATATACTGACAAGCATAAAAATGGGCAGAAGTGTATTACTATTTCCTTTTTTATCATTATTCTTCCATCTCCTTTCATGAGAATATAATCAATTTACTTTGATTCAAATCATTACAAAAGACAGAAGTAAAAGTACTGCATGGAGAACGAGAACAAAAAAGAGAGAATTCGTTAGAAACACTTTTTTAAGTTTATTCAATCTTTGTATATTGTTGGTGTCTATATATAGTATAAAAAATGCAAATTTTTTATAGATATCATTGTCTATTTGATAGATATAGCTTACTGTTTTACAAAAATTATTTTAGGAATGTATGATAGTAATAATATTTGTGCTTTAGTTAAATGAAAATTTACATTTTTGAGTAAGTTGACGTTTTCTAAACTTGTTTTCAAAACATTTGCAATAAAGATAATGTAACATTAAATTATACTAAAAAGTATTTACTTTGAGTCATTTTAGATTCAGACAATTCTCAACACCCAATAATATTTTTTTTGAAAATTGGTCTATTGTTTTGCAAAACAAAATTGGAAATTACTTTATTTTCCATGTATTGTTTTTGCAGTATTACACTTTTTTAAAAATTTAATTGGCAGTTAAATCGTCTTCATAATTAGACTGAATGGTTGCTTTAAATGATCGGATTGGCAGCAGGAGCATTTCACAGGAGACAACACAAGCTTCTCTAACCCACACAAAGGGCTTTATGAGTCTTCTGTTCTTGCATTACACTGTAAAAAAAAATAGGACCAGATTTCCTGTAGGAATCGAAAAAAATAGTTACCCTTATCGTACCGGAAAAATTTCCAACCCAGCTCGGATTAAAATCAGTAAAATCGGAATATAATCCGTAAAATTGGAATAAAATGCGTAAAGTGCCGTTTTAATGAATGTTTTCTTTTTTTTACGGATTTTATTCCGAGATGAGTCGGAAATTTTTTCGGTACGATAAAGGCAACTATTTTTCCGATTCCTACAGGAATACTGTTCGGATTTTTTTACAGTGTAGAAAATAACTTGTGATTCTGTTTTCATTATTAAAAATGTTTATTCATGGCCTAAAACTCGAAAGGTGCAGTTTTTTAAATTAGTCATGCTAATAATAGATGAATAAAAATTTCTATTCTGTAAAGAAATATATATTTTTGCGACTAGTCTCTATGCAAGAGTAATAAAATGTTCATCGGTTTTTCAGCGCGATTTGTCAATAATATCTATATGTCACAATGAAGTAGTAATATCCTGTAGTGTTTATGAAAGCGTCAATCATATCAACTGAAAGTAACAATGTTAGACTTAAATTCATTAATTTTGTTATTTCTGGATACATACACTGTAAAAAAAATCCGACCAGTTTTCCTGTAGGAATCTGAAAAATAGTTGCCCTTATAGTACCGGAAAATTTTCCGACCCAGCTCGGAATAAAATCCGTTAAAAAAAGGAAATAGTCAATAAAACGGTATTTTACGGATTTTATTCCGAGCTAGGTCGTAAATTTTTCCGGTACGATAAGGGCAACTATTTTTCCGATTCCTACAGGAAAACTGCCCGTATTTTTTTACAGTGTAGTTACTTCCCATTATTCAAGAAAGTATAGGCAATAAAAAGTATTTTAGCGAAATATTTGTTATGCAGTTATTGTTTATGCATAAAGCAAAAAAAAAGTTAATTTTGTGTGCAATTCTTTGAATATTTAAATCTTTAAATGGCCGCTATTTCAAAATCCGACGGCGAACCAACTTGGCCAACGAACTCGGTCGATATCATGATAAAACTAATACTCAGGCTTAGTAACATTTAAATTGGTTTATTAATGCAAATTCTAACGCGTGAAAAATATCACATATATGTACATATATCAACACTTGAACGGAATGTGGTTTTCGGGGTCTGGAAGTCATGATAGTTGAAAATATACCCAAACTTTTCAGAAATTGATTTCTTACAAACGGCTTTAACAGCAGGCTCTTTAAAGTTTGTAATCGAAGCTACCTAAAATTGTTTTCAGATTCTTTATTCATAAAATAACAGAAATCCATTTATTTATGACTTAAATAGTAGGTAAATCAATTCTTGATAATTCATAATATTCATTACATATAATCTACTGATCGTGATAAAACATTCTCAAAAAAATAAGGCTGGAAAAAAGGTAATAATAATTTTTCCTTGAAAACACACCTTGCTTTTAAAATCAGAATTCAAACGTCGATCTCTTGCAATATAAATTCATTCGTCAAAACTTATATCTTCTATCATATCGATAGCCAAAAACATTCAAAAATCTATACAAACAAAGCAGAGGATCAAATTACGAAAAAATATATTACGACTCTAAAGGAATATCGTTTCCTACGTTAATGCAGAACAATATATATTTTATAAACCTCCAATGTATGAACGAATCACATATTTTCAATATTGCTGTATTCAGAAGATTGTAATCCCTGGCTGTATCTATTGACAGATTCTTCGATTGGAAAAGAGGGTTGAAATTTTTGGAAAATGTAGCATACATCAATATATAGCATTAGACAAGAACGCGTATTTCGAAGGTAGTTCGAAATGGAGTAATTTTAAGATACTTTCACTTTGAAGAACAGACTTACTCTAATATAATCTATACTCATATTATAAAGAGGTAGAAATTGTTTATTTGTAGGAGGTAAGCTCTGGAACTACCAAACAGATTCCAAAAGTAATGGTATCAAAATGATGGTGTTAGTCCAACGTAGTACATACGCTATATTTTATGTCGGTGCCACTACCCCAAAGGGGCTGCAGGAGCAAAAAACGTTCTAAAAATGCGATTTTTGTGTTACTGAAGGGCCTAGAAATATTAAATTTGGAATATTAGTTACTTATTTAGATATAAAAGTTGTCTAAGAACATTTTCTAAATAATTCGAAATTTAAAAGGGGTGAAAATGCACAAAAAGCGTTCTAAAAAACGTTCTAAATGGTGATATCTATACATACTAAGGAAATACCAGACCAATTTAAAAAATAATGGTATCAAAATGATGGTGACAATACTTGCTCCAACATAGGCTACATTTTATGTCGGTGCCACTAACCCTAAAGCGGGTGCAGGAGCAAAAAAACGTTCAAAATTGCGATTTTTGTGTTACTGGTGGGCCCAGATGCATGGAATTTGGCATGGTAGTTACTTATTAGATATAAATGATCTCTAAGAACATTTCTTAAAAAATTCAAAATTTAAAAGGGCTGAAAATATGCAAAAAGCGTTCTAAAAAACGTTCTAAATGGCGATTTTTACGCAATCTCAAGAAGAACCAAACCGATTTCAAAAATAATGGTGTCAAAATGATGGTGACAACACTTGCTCCAACATAGGCTACATTTTATGTCGGTGCTACTACCCCTAAACGGGATGCAGGAGCAAAATAACGTTCGAAATTGCGATTTTTGTGTTACTGAAGGGCCCAGATACATGGAATTTGGCATGGTAGTTACTTATTAGATATAAATGATCTCTAAGAACATTTTTGTTTTAAATTCGAATTTTAAAAGGGCTGAAAATATGCAAAAAGCGTTCTAAAAAACGTTCTAAATGGCGATTTTTACGCAATCTCAAGAAGAACCAAACTGATTTAAAAAATAATGGTGTCAAAATGTTAGTGACAATCCTTGCTCCAACATAGGCTACATTTTATGTCGGTGCCATTACCCCAAAAAGGATTGCAGTAGCAAAAAAAAACGTTCGAAAATGTGATTTTTGTGTTACTGAAGGGTCTAGAAACATGAAATTTGGAATGATAGTTACTTATAAGATATAAATGATCTCTAAGAACATTTCCTAAGAACATTTCGAAATTTAAAATGGGTGAAAATGCGCGAAAAGTGTTCTAAAAAATGTTCTAAATGGCAATTTCTACGCAATCTCGGAAAGTTCCCAACCTATTTAAAAAGTAATGGTTGGAAATTGACGATGACAGCCCTTGCTCCAACATAGGCTCTATTTCATGTCGGTGTCACAGCCACCTAGGGGTTGCAGAAGCAAAAAACGTTCTAAGTTGCGATTTTTGTGTTACTGAAGGGGCTAGAATCCTGAAATTAGGCAGTGTAGTTATTTATAATATACAAATGACTCTAAGAACATTTCCTAAAAAATTGAAATTTAAAAGAGGTGAAAATGAGCGAAAAGCGTTCTAAAAAACTTTCTAAATTGCGATTTCTACGCAATCTCAGGAAGTACCGAACCGTTATGAAAATTAATGTTATGAAAATGATAGTGACAGCCCTCGCTTGAACATAGGCTGTATTCCATGTTGGTGCCACTACACTAAAGGGGTTGAAGGAGCAAAAATTTATCTAAATTGCGTTATTTGTAATACTGCAAGGGCTAGAAACTTGAAACTAGGCATGGTAGTTACTTATAAGATATAAATGATCTCTAAGACCATTTCCTAAACAATTCAAAATTTAAAAGGGGTGAAAATGGACAAAAAATTCTAAAGAACATTCTAAATTGCGATTTCTACGCAATCTCAGAAAGTACCCAACCTATTTCAAAAGTAATGTTTGGAAATTGATGATGCATCTTGCTCCAATATAGGAAGCAAGGATCACTTGCTATATGGATCCCTTGCTCCAATATAGGATCTATTTCATGTCGGTGTCACTAGCACCTTGCGGTTGTATTTAAAAAAAAAAAACGTTCTAAATTGCGATTTTTGTGATACTGAAGGTACTAAACTTAAAATTTGGCATGTTAATTACTTAGGAAATGTATATACTCTCTAAGAAGAGTTCCTTAAAAAATTGAAATTTAAAAGGGGTAAAAATGAACGAAAAGCGTTCTAAAAACGCTCTAAATAGCGATTTCTACGCAATCTCAGGAAATATAAATCGATTTCAGAAATAATGGTTTCAAACTGATGGTGACAGTCACCTCTGCAACGTAGCCTATATTTTACGTTGTTGCCACTACCACCTGGGGGTGACTACCACCTGTTCAAAATTGCGTGTTTTGTGTTACTGAACGAATCTAACATTTTAAATTTGAAATGTTAATTTCTTCAAAGATGCAAATGCTTCCTAAGAATTGTCGAATGAAAATTCCAAATTTAAAAGAAGGAAGTGAGCGAAAAGCGTTCTATAAGCGTTCTAAATTACAATTTTTATGCAATCGTGTGAAGTACGAAACCGATTTCAAACACAATGGTTGCAAATTGATGGTGATATAATCTGATCAAACATAAGCTATATGTTATGTCGATGCCACAACCCCTAGAGGGTTGCAGGAGCTCAAAACGTTCTAAATTGCGATTTCTACGGTACTGAAGAGGCTAGAAACTCTAAATATAGCACGGTAGTTACTTATAAAATATAAATGTCCTCTAAGAACAGTCGAAAATAAATTCAAAATTAAAAAGGGATGAAGCGAAGGGAAGGAGCGAAAAGCATACTAAAAGAGTCCTGAATTACGATTTCTATGGAATCTCAGGAAATAATAAGTCGATTACAGAAGTTATTGATTGCGAATCAAGAGTGATAGTCCATGATCCTGTGCTGGCTATATTTTATGCCAGTGCCACTACCACCTGGTTGACAGGATCGACATAAAAGCCTTTAAAAACATCTAAATCCAGTTTTCTATAGAATATTAGGAAATACCAACCGATTTCAAGGTTAATGTTAGAAAATTAATGGTGACAGTCTCTGCTTCAACATTTTTCGAGACATTGTATTTCAACTCTGTTTCGGCATTTTATGTTGGTGTCACTAACACCAGAGAGGAGATAGACTGTTAGACAAGAAACTTAGAATTTTACATGATAGTTAATTTTAAGATGTAAATGTGTGAAGATGGTTTCTAAAAAATTCAAAACTTCAAATGAATACTGAAATGAGCGTATGAAAGGAGCATAAAAGTCTCAAAATACTTTCTAAATTATCATTTATTTGGAATTAGTTTTAGTTCTTCTGATTAATTAAAATCTCATTTTCTGTCTATTGCACTTTTGTAATGAATTTCAGTTAAACTGTGGCTTAATTTGTAATTTTTGAATTATTTCAAAAAGTGTTCTTTTAATAAAAAATATTCATGCAAATATCACTTGGCATATTTCAACTATTACGCGAGCAAAGCAGCGGGGTTTGCTAGTATATAATATAAACCCTTACGAAAATAGTTCATTGAGCTGTATAGAACTCTATAGAATTCTTTACAAATTTTATAGAATAGCCTTTATGTAGAAAACTGTTTCTATAGTGTCTTAAAGAGTTATCTAGAATACTTTTTATAAAGAAAATGTTTCCATAGAATTTTTTAGAAATTTTATTCTGTAGAATAATTTTTCTGTAGAGTACTATAAAACTTATAGAAATTCTATAGACTAATGATTCTATAAGTTTTTTATAGTTAAAAGAAAAACTATTTTTTGGTCTTTTAAAATTTATGTGTACTAATTTACTTATACAATTAATATTACATAATTTATTACTTACAATAAAGTACTTATAATAAATAAATTTAATATAATAAATGTAATACAACAGTTTTAATATAATACTACTCCACAAATTTAATGTTATTATAATTTAATTCATAATTCTAATTTTGTAGTTCGATTGTTAATGTAATAATATATCAATATGGCGAAATCCAAATATTTTTTCTAAAATATATTCGAATATTTTTATAAAATTTCTATAGACATTTCTACTGAACTTCTATAAATATTTCTAAAGCTTTTGGTTAAACTAGCTTATATAAAAACGGGCCATAATTCTATAGGATTCTATAATACTTTTTTTAATAGAATTCTATAAGACATTTTTGTAAGGGGAGACAAGACACTGTTTAATATAAGTGATATATCATCATATGGTATTTTTTTCTTTTACATCCCCCCTGCTACCGTTTATGAGAATATTATCAATCAGAGTTCACTACAATTCTTACAAATGTAGAATAAAAAAAAGAAAAAGAAAATGCAGGTAAAAAATTCTGACTTTATATTTCATTCCTAATCCACATGTATATATTTCCTATGACAAGTAAAAAAAATCATCAGAATTTTAAAGATTTATGTTGGTTACATTTTATATTCAGTTTATCATTTTAAGATAATGTATTAAATATCTGAAAAATTTAGAGTATATATGCATTAGATAAATTAAACTATTCATTTGCATAGTTAGATAGGATTTTTTGAAATTCGTTTCAAAAAGATCTTATGTTAAAAAAAAATATTAAGCATTTACATTTAATCTATTTAACTTACTAAGATTTATTTCAGTTACAATTAAAATTTACTTTATTTAATAAATAATTGCATTTAATTGAATCCACTGTTGATTTTTCAAGCATGGTTATTTTACAACTGGGATTTTAATTCAAACTGACTAATGGAATTGTTTTCAATATAATCCCATTCCTATCATAAAAATATTCTCTATAAGTATATCATTATATAGGTATTGATAGGATATGTCATATGGAATGCAGTATGAAGTGTAATAATTCTGAGGCGCTTCACGGCAATGTACAAATGTAACCGAATATACAGTCAAGCCTAGAAAAGGAACTTGCCTAATACAATCGAATAACTTAATATTTGTTCATCCCTTAAGGGATTTTGCACCATAAAACCCCATACAACCAACCAGTATTTGTTAAACATTCTCAAAAGTGGTACAAATTGCTGTCATAGTTATACGCAAGGCCAGAGACACGATTTTGATGTCATCACTAATCAACCGACTTATTATTAATATTGGAACTTACACAGGAAATTTTTCAATAGCAATTTTCTTTTAATTTATTTGTGGAATATCTATCATTTTATAAAATAGTAATAATTATTTAAAATTACTGGTGAGAATTCAGAATCCCTAAATAAAAGTTCAGTCAGATGCGAAAGGCCGCAGTGTTGCTGCATCTGGCTGATTTTTTATTGAGGGTTTCAAAATTCTCACCATTACGTTTAAATGATTATTATTGCTTTATAAGATGCTGTATATTCAACAAATAAAAGAAAAGAAAACTGCTATTCAAAATTTCTTGATGTGAATTCCAACACTAGTGAGAAGTTGATGGATTAGTGATGACGTAGTACGCGTATCCTCTGACCTTGTATATTTTGATGGCAGCGTACAAATAAGAACTGCAACTATTTGCTTAAAAGTGCACATATTAGAGTGTTTCAAAACTAACGTGTCCGAAAACAAATTTCGCGATAATATCGTAAACCCTTTTATTTTATGAGGTTTAATGAAGTAAGCATATTTATAAAATTTTGGGAAACTAGGAAACAGTTAAGTGACCTCTCAAAGCGGTATTTTTTTAATTGCATATATTTCAAAATGTACGAACTTATATGTATTTTTCAAAATCAATAAACAAGGCAATTTGTTCAGTATGTTGATTACTTTTATATTCTTAATTTCTTAAAGTAAACTGAATTTGACCTGTTTCTTCATTGGCTGAGTTAGAAACCTTTACACGGGGTTGGACAACATCAGCCCGAGAATGCATGCAAACCCTGATAGGTCATGTCCAACACCCCGTATAAACGTTAATTGCCGATGATATTTGACTGGTTGATAGAGCAGTTGCCGTAGATATACTTGTTGCGTGAGTACATTATTGAATTCACTGGCTAATTTTTACAGCGCGTTCAGCAAAATCGTTTAGTACTCGTAAGAGAAAAAATTGCCTTTGACAATATTATAACCAACTCTATCTACGCATGGATGGGCATATTTTTAGGAATGTACAGTGAACTTTTAGAGCTGTGAAAAAAAATAGTGTTCGCTTGGTTGCAAAATCTGTTAAGATCCTTTTTTGAAAACTACCTATTTTTGTCGTATTCAGCCGTCTTGAATCAAGTTTCTTCTCAGGTTTTATTAACCCTGAACAAATTGCCTTCTTATCTTTAATTAACACACAGGTACTCACTTAGCTACCAAAGTTGCCTTTTAGTTTTATTAAGGTCTTTTGTGGTACTTCACTGTGTATGTTTTCAAATAATTATATAGTTTTCAAGAGACACAAATTTTTGTACGGTGTAATACAGCTTGAAGTTGCTGATAACAAAGTTTTCACGTAAATTGTAACTATAAATGTACAGATGCGTTTTAATTCGCATAACTGATATTTGGTAAAATTGAACTGCTCACGAAATCAAAAACAAAATTGAGGGAATTCCTTTCGCTATGCAAGGTGTAAGGTAGTGTACACCAAGAAGACTAAATATAACTTTACTTTTCCTTTAAAAAATTGTGATTCGTTTTTAATAAAAGTAATCAGTGCTAGTTTTATGAAATCTAAGTAATCATAACGAAGTTGAATATTTCTCTCCAACTCTTTGTAAATGAAGGCTAGAATAACACTTCTGTTTAAATGTAATCAGTTGTCTTCATCTTCAATTAACCCTTAAATGCATAGGGTAGAATGCGTTCCCGAAATTTCATAATTCAGAGAATCGGAATTCATACCAGAAAAAAAATGGTAAATTTCGGTTTATTTAATAACGAAATGGCTGTTATTAAATGGAGTGAAATATTCTTTTTTATTTTTCTGGTGGAAATACGGGATATGTGAATAAAAAATCCAATAAATAGGGAAAAATTATTGTATCAAAAACGATACCATATGCATTTAAGGGTTAAAACAAAACCATCACTGTCTTTATCATTTGGTGCATATTTGTCAAGACTTATAAAAAGGCCAGTAATGTTTAAATATACCAAAAAATAGCGATTTGAGGTCCTGATGAAGTGAAAAATAAGTCAAATACAGTAGAAGCAATTATTTCAAGGATATGATGTCTACAAGTAAAAAAATAGCAGACACTTGATAAATACGTTTTTAGCACCTCTGATTGAACCCGTATGAATACCAGTATTAACACTTGTTGAATGAAAACACAAACCCCTAAGAATAGGATTAACTCCATTCCAAGCACTAATTAAATTCACTATTGCATTTATCATTTAAGGACCAGTTGCGGATGGTAAAATTGAGCGATAGGTGGTGTGCTGGGAATGAAATTTTCTTCATGCTCTTTCTTCGTCCCTTTCCTGGAGTTATAGAGTGAAGACCTTGACAGTGGCAAAACATCTTAATCAACACCCCCAGTATTCAATGCAGGCGCAAATATATACATTGCATCCCGTGGTGAACTTTTTCTTTGATACAAACTAGAAACTCAAGTTTTACTTAGGTGATTGTTAATTTTTCTATTTACATTGACTGTACTAGATGTTTATTCTTTCTAGAAGTCAGTTTTATGTTCTATAAGTTAATGTTCTATTAGTTATTCTATTCTATTAGTATTCTATTAGTTATATTGTAATAAGTTATGTTCTATTAAGTTATTTGTCGTTCAGGTTCAACTTCACAAATAAAGTCATCGGAAAATGATCCAACTTCTTTCCTCATCATCAAAGATCAAACTAAAGTGTTATGTCAATAATGTAGTTTCCAGTTTCTTCGCTTTTTATTATCGCTGGCTAATTTCATACATACGTTTCTGCTTCTTTTCTTAACGTTATTTGAACATCTTATCCTCACCAAACATAAGAATTTTCCATGCTTCTAATTCATCCTAAAGGAATATCCAATCATTTATAATTTTACTAAATTCCTCGTATCAGCATGCGATAGATCAAACATATTATCTGATTGACTAAAAAACTCTTATGCCAATTCTGACTTTTCTGTTGGTCTAGTCCTGTTTCTTCTAATTCTGACATGTTTCTGAAAGATCTTTTTTAATTTTACAACATCATTAAACTTCTGAATTGGAATACTGACAACTTTCTATAACTCATACGCTTCATTAGTTGTATTCGAATAACTTTCTGATAAAGATGTTTATGTTTTGAATAAAGAAAAACAAACGACGTAATGTTTGACCAATAGTGGTTACTGGCTATAATTTTCTTTATCAAAACCGGAATTCGAATGGCCAATTAACCACAGATTGGTAGATGACCGCGTCTTTTTATACTTCGCTTCACTGTATGCGATTTATAATAAACATTTTAATTAAATACATTTCTACCCGCGCGCAGCTGCAACGTGCAGTATTAAAATAACACCCTTTCTCAGGAAATACTGTATATGTTGCTAGACTTTATTTCACTTTCTTTTTTGCCCTTTTATTCTTCACTTCACTTTATTTGTTTTATAATAAAGATTTTAATAAACCATATTTCCACTGTGTACTGAGAGTTGCCTTGGTTAAAAGAAATTATGACAAAAAGCAATGCATTATTTCTGTTATCCTTATGGTATAATGACAATGAATTAAATTACTTATTTTAAATTTTAACTGCGGATATTTACCAATACTTTCAAAATATTATTTGTTAGATGTATATTAAAATGTAAAATGTATTCAATGCAATTTACCAAGATTCTTTTTAGATTTTTATAGGTTTGTTAGAGATTGCATAAATTAACATTTTAATACAATATTTTTTCTTGAAAATTAATTCATCAACTTTTCATGTTTTTCTTAAATTATTTTTAATGTATTTCATTTAAGGTAATGAAATAAAAATACTTAACAATTTAATATTATTTTACAACGCTAAAACATTCTTTGTAAATACGACAAAATATATATATATATATTTATTTATTTATTTACAAATACATAATTTTTAAGATTTGAAATGTAAATCTCTTGACATATAATTTTATTCCTCATGCATTACATGCATTAACACATCTACTGACCTATAAGTTGTCAAAACAAATAAGACTGAAGACGAAATCATGAATACAAGTACACCAAATGGCAAAAATGTTTTAAATATGTAACCTCAAAATATCTGCATATTGGATGCATTCAGAAGATTACATTTTCCCTTGGTAACTATTCATAGGTTCTTAAGGTCCTTAGACTTGGGAAGAGGATAGAAATCTCTGAAATTTCTAGAATACGTCGAAATGCAGAGTAAATCAGTAAAGCCTATATGGGATGTAGTGAAAATGGAAAGATATTAAGATAACTCCAAGTATACGCTGATATCTATTCGAATATAAAGCAAAGTGCAAAAAAGAGAGAGTCCTAATACAAAATTAATAACACGGTAAAAAAAGAAAAACAAAAAAATGTTTAGCATTTCCTTGAATTGTTTATGAGTAAATAATCCATACAAATTTCTTCTCAATCTTACAATTCAGACAATATACAATATGAGTAAAGGACGGAAAATGTTGATAAAAAGATAAAACAATTTCTAAAAATATTGATTTTATATTTGATTCAAGATCTGTTTCTTTTATTTTCTTTAAAAGGTGATATAACTGAGGTTTTTTGTTGGTTGGTTGGTTGGTTGGTTGGTTGTATTTATGACGGCCAATTATCTGCACGAGGGATATGGCCAAGGGGGATGTGCCCTTCGTGATGGTCTTTCTAAGGGAACCTAACCCGTATTAACGCTTGGAAATCCAAGGTTCGAAGAAAACCACGAAAACTCCTAAAGATTAGTCCGACGGGCGCGAATGGGATCTAACCCAGCACCTCCCTTCTACCAGCTTCGAGAGCAGAACCTCTCAGCCACTGGTGGCTGAGATTTTTGAGAAATACATTTTGGATCATTTTTTATATTCAGAGTATTTAAAAAAAATCATCATCTGAAATGTTAACAGAATTAGTCAGAAAAAAGGGTTGAACCATGAGTATTTAAAAAAAAAATGCACTTTTGTTTAAAAAGATGAATGAAAGTATGTGATGACATTTAATTGTATATTACTTTAGGAGATTCGGGATTTTTTTCAAAAATTATAAATGAATTAAACTATGTAGCTTATATGTAAGTAAAAGTTGTTTGCTGTTACCAAGAAACTATTAATATTAAGGAGGATTTTAAGATACCTTCTTGGATTTACACATATATATTCTTACATACTGTATTAATAAATGTTTATTACACTGTTTTTATTTTTTGCGCGTTTGGATGTGCATGGTGTCCATATATATATATATATATATGTTTTTTTTTTTTTTTTTTTTTTTTTTTTTTTTTTTTTCAGAGTTCCGTTACATCATAAATTTTGATTTAAAAATATGATGAAAAATATTATTACATATCTGTTAAGTGCTACTAAAAAATGTTTTAAGTAACACAAACAGAATTATATATGCCTAAACTTGAAAATTAAAATGTTACTAATGCATTAAGTTTTATAAGCAAATAATAACTAATATTTTATTTTATAACACTTACCAAAATGTATTCTTTGAAGCTTAATGTTGTATAAGTGTAATCAATTTTTTGTCAAAGAACCACAATACACATATTGCTTTCTCTCGAATTAAAATCGTGTGCACGATACATTTGAAAATCTCGCGTCTTATACAATACGAGTCCGATAGTGTTTCAGCAAACATTGGTGGAGAAAACTTAAATTTCTTTGTGTTATTTAGAAATAAATAGAGCTATACTTTAAAAATAGGAAAAAAAAACATTTTTGACGTGTACTTAAAACGAACGTTAGAAAAAGGTTAAGGAAACCCGGACAATAATTTTATAGACATACTGTATATCTAAGCAAACGAAAAAAAGGTGATTCATAATATAAATCGAATACTACTGAATTTTTATTTCGCCCTTTTTTAATGTTAACTAGTTTATAATCAATATTTCCGTAATCCAATTACAAGAAAAAGTGGAACATAATATAATAGGATAAAATAATATGGTTAACATAAACTAATGTCTTTTATAAATGTATATTCATTAAATGGCGAGAATGATGTACAAGGCAATTTGAGATTTTTGTCAGCAAATTTTATGATTTCGATAACTGATTCTGTTGAAAATAAAGATATCGCAACGCACTGTTACGGAATATTTGACTATTATCTGATGATCTAAGTCTGATGAAAATTTCATTTTTTAATGTCTTCTTAGTTATTTATCGAATGATATTGTGTTGCATAATTGTAAACGGGAAACACTTTTTTCTGCCAGTTTTGATGCAAGGAGCTTCAAAACAACCCATTTTGTTGAAAGATCTTTTTATAGGATTAGAAACTTAATATTTTAATCGCTCTAAGATTAGTAATCAAACATATTCATCTCGTGTCTGCTACTGAAAATCCATGATGTTATTGGATTTTCAACAATTACTTTTTTTCTCATTTTATTCGTTTTTTATGTTAAGATTCTCATAAAAAGTATTATATAGGCTGGTGTTTTCTTTTAATAAAATGTTTACATTTTTTTTTTATTATTATGTTTATTCCATGGTGGCGAATTCATGAATTGGTAAAATACGATTTGACAAAGATTTTTTTACATGTATACAAGATTTTTTTTTTATTTATCTTGTTCATTTGAGTTCACAGTGCATTTTTCAAATCCTTTTATGGTCAAAAGCTTATATTTTAATAATTTAAACAAAGTCAAACTGATTCCTTCTTCTTGTAATCTCATCTCTTTATAACTTCAATTATGGATTACACCTTCAGTTGCCTTAAAAGCACTACTGTGTTTTCAATATATGCTACAGATGCTTCCGTAAAATACTTTTATGCATAAAGATTTTGCTGTTTGCTGGAGTTAATGGGGAAAAGTTAGGTACTTTAAAATAATCACGACACACATCCATGCTCTAAAAGGCAAAAATATACTTTAAACCTAAAGTAGCTGTTTTAAGCACTTGCAATCAACAAAAGCTATAAAAAAATAAACCGAAACACAACGCCAGAGTTTTATAAAGCGGAAAGAGAAAGGCAATGATAAAAAGGGTAAAAGAGAGGAACGAGTAATTTTAGTTTAACTATTTTTAATCTGTAAATGTATACATTACATAAAAAGAGTACGAAAAACTCTTAATATGTTAATAATTTCCCATTTCAACCGCAACTTACGACAGAAACAATCCGCGATACTTTCACCCCTATCGATTGTCACGAGATTACGAGAAGCTGATTTTCACCATTTGTCAAGCTGCCTTGTAATCAAGATGGACTTAAAATCAAAAGAGATCGAAGGAAACTTAACTCGCAGCAAGTTATGACTTTGTTTGGCTGCAAGTGTAATGAAACAACTCAGTTTATCAGCAGATTACCTTTACTGTAAAAAAAAAAAAAAAAAAAAAAAAAATCCGTAATTGTACAGATGTAAAGTTACATATATCTTATGCTTACTAAAATTGTATTTATACATTGTACAGAAAAAGATGTAAATCTAAAAACTAGTTTTTGCAAAGCTACAGATTTCTGTAGTTTTACAAATAATCTTCAAAAATTACAGTGATATTACTAACATTTTATCTGTAACCCGAGTTCCAGTTACATAAAAAGCTCTAGGCATCCCAGTTTCCTAAAAAATTCTCAGTAACCTTACAGATTCTTTTATTTACAGTGCAAAAGTATATTCGTTACATGATTTTTTTTTTTTTTTTTTTTTTTTTTGCCGTAACATAAAAATTTCTGCGAATCCCACTTTCTGAGAAACAATTTTAGAAACTTTACAGATCTTTTCTACAGTGTAGGTAATGTGCACAACAGAGGATTTTGCAATTTACATTAACATACGTATTTTTCTAAAAAATTGGTATGAAAATAAACGCTTTCGAAATAAAAATTAGAATATTTCTTACATTAAGTATAAATTCGTGAGTATTCGTTTTATTATATCGTGAGTATTCGTCTTAATAGTAGTAGGAATATAGTATAACAGAAAGCTCGTTAATTTAAAAAAATACACACTTTCTTATTTAAAAAGTTATATTAAAATATTTAAATGAAAAATTATTAAATGAAATATTTAATATGAAAAACGTTTGTTCATTTTCCAAATCATGAGATTGATTTAAAAACTATTTATTTATTTTTTTTTTTTTTTTTTGGGGGGGGGGTTGAAACTATTAATTAAGATATTGTTTCTGAAAAAGTATTACTACATTCTCTCAGATTCCTTAGGAATTTAATAAAATATTTGATTTCAAGTTTTTTTTCTTACAGCAATTTAATTTTTACTGTTTGTAAAATAAAAATTATTACGCTATACATCTCTGCTTTCTGATACAAATTTAAGATAATAAAACAAAATTAAAAATATTATCTTTTCAACATATTAAAAGTAATTCGTAAGTATATATGAAAAAAACAATAATAAAAATATTTTTTCTTCTTTTTCTTTAATATTCAACTTTTTTTAAAAGTTTTTGAGACATAGATATCCTGACATATAGATGATATCGGCATATCCGAGATCCTCTCTCAAAGCAATTCTCACAAAATTTCTCAAGAAAAGTCTACAAATAATGAAGTAGATCAAATTACGTATAGATCTATTGCGTATTGGAAAATCTGTTTTTACCTTTCAATTTTTTTAGCGGGTGCTTTCTACTTCTTTAAACATCCAGTATATGTAACTTACACGTATCTACAACATCGCTACATTCAGAAGATTACATTTCCTAGTGGTATGTATTTTAAGATGCTTCGGTTACGAAATACGATAGAACTCTTTTGAAATTCCAGCATACATCAATTTATTAGATCAAAAAAGAATTCTTCTATTAAAGATAGTGTTGAATAATTTTAAGGCGTCTTCACGGCGCTGCAAAGAAATTTTCTGATAATTTGTCAAATATGATAAAGAAGAATCATTATACAATACGAATAACGCCGTTCGTTTTTATTTTATTTTCAGCTCTTTTAACAAACAGTCATGATGCATTAATCAATAAGACTTCAATTCAAATCCCACAAAAGACAGAATATAAGACAAAGAATCCATATTCGGATACAAAGAAAACGGTCTATAAAAATACGGTTTTTATATTTGATTAAAAATCTGTATAACTGTTCATAAAAAAAGTATAAAAATCTACAGATATTACTTGGTTTGTTCATATACTCAATGGTTATTTGTAAGACAAATCTGTGGAACTTATGACCATAATATCATTAATATCAAACTATGATTGAAGCATAAGTAATTTTTAAAAGTAGACGCTTTCTTATATAAAATAATTCATTAAATTATACATTATAAGTAATACAAGAGAAAACTGTTCTCTTTCGAAAGAATTATAATAACGTTTTTATTTGTAGTCTTAATGCATATTTTTTGAAACTCCTAAATAATAAGATATTGTAGGAGAAGAATGCAATTAATTCATTCAATTAGAGGCTGCTCAGTTTTTATAAAATTATGTTTTCATAAACGATTTCTTACAATATATAAATTCTCGTTTGATTGTGTTCTCAAAATGAAAAATATCACCGTAAGAATATATATGTTTTATACAATTTATTCCAGATAAAATGATACTATGCAGCAAATATCTTTAACAAACGGCAGTTACAATGGTTACATTTTTTCTAGTATATACGACCAAAGGCAATACATAATGTTTTTTTTCTCTACAAATGCATTATATTTTGTAAAGGATTTCATATGTACATCTCCATATACATAAAATCATTCGACATACCTTAGATGCCCTATTTAAGTAAATGCCAACAAACGTCTGGAAAATCTATATAAATAAAGTAGAAGATGAAATTACGAATAGGGTGTACCATTTTGAAGAGGGTGTTTTTATTTATTTTTTAGTAGAAGGCAATATCTTTTTTTTTTTTTAAACCTTCAATATATGTAACCTGTCTAAAGCTTTGTTACACAAAGGAGATTTCCAAGAAGTGTCTATTCACAAATGCATCGATTGCAAAAGGCGGTATAAAACTTTGGTGTTGCCAGCTAATATCAATATATAAGATCAGATTGGAACTAAGAAAGGAAAACAGAAAGAAAAAAAAAACTTTAATATGCTTTTACGGTGATACATAGAAGTATTCTGATATATAGCCAAGTGTAAAAAGGAAGATACCTAATACAAATCAAATAACACTGCTTCTTTTTTTATTTATTTTCACCTCTTTCAGAAACCGTTCAGGAGGGGATAGTCAATAAGTCATCAATCCAATTCCTAGAAAAGACAGGATAAAGGATGAAGATTGAAAATCCTGATAAAAACAGGAAATTCTGTAAAAATACTGAATATATATTTCATTGAGGACCTCTATTTCATATTTGTGAAAGGTTTGAAAAACGCCAAATTTATTTATATATTATCAAACTAGTTTTTAATTTTGTTTTAAATAGTTGTTAATGAAATGAGGTTCCAAAGAAAATTAAACATAACATGTAATGCAACATGACTGTTTTATTTTACACTGAGGTCTTTGATTTTATTTTATCGTGAAAACAGAAATTACTGTAAAAGTATTTATTTTATATTTCATTGAAGATATACATATTTCTATCTTTTAAAAGAGTCAAAAATGTCAGATTTCTTTAAATATTTTCAAAGCCGTTTTTAGAATTTTTTAAAATAGTTTTTAATAGCACAAACGGCAATAATATTAATGACGCTGTACTTATGAAACATAGTTAATTTGATGCATGAATTCTATTTTAAAAACTGCTCTTTATTAAATTAAGTATTCTGATAAGAAGTGTCAATGTAAATTAAACACAACATGTAATGAAACATACCCTGTTTTATTGTACACTGAGGTACATGTTTTGGATTTTATTTTATCATAAAAATAGAAATTTCTGTAAAAATACTGATTTTATATTTGATTGATGATCTATATATTTTTATCTGTTAAATATGTAAAAAAGTCAGATTTATTTTGATATTTTTCAAATATATTTTAGAATTGCTTAAAATAGTTTTTAATAGCACAAACGATAAAAACGTTAATGACACTAAACTTATGAAACATGGTTAATTTTATGAGTAAATTCTATTTTAAAAACTGCTCTTTATTACATAAATTAGGTATTCTGATAAGAAGTGTCAATAAAAATTAAACACAACATATAATGCAACAAAATCTGTTTTGTGTAATGCAACATAATCTGTTAAATGTCTTTGATTTTATTTTATCGTAAATGACATTCCAAAGACTTACTATAGCTACATGCCATACGTTGTATCTCATACTACTACTTTTTGAAATATTAAGATGTGTGAGACAGAAGATAGTTTTTGAACTGGCACATCCAACTAGATTTTTTTAACCGATTTTTGAATTATAAAAACTCATAATTAAAAATTAAACGTAAAAGTTACGATTTAGAATATATATATATATATATATCTTTAAACTTTTAAAATTATTTCAAAACTATAATGAATTCCTTTCCATATTTAGCCAAATTCAATTATTTAAAAATATTTTATGCAAATGGAAATAAAGAATTTAAAACCGCAATTATGCAGTTATGATAAATGATATTCACTTTTATTACATAAATTGCTAAACAAATTACATTGATTGATTTTGTTAAACAATGCTTTAATATAATTAATTAATACCTAACCCCCCAGAAAATATATTAAAGCTCGTTTAGAAAAATATGAGTCTTGTTTTATTATTTCTGAGTCGAAATGCCGGAGTAATGTATGATCTCAATGAATAATTATTTTAAATGTAATAGAAAATATAGGGATTTTTTTATTTAGAATATATCTGAAAATGCATTATTCATAGGTTTGATGAATTAATGGGCATCTGAAATAACAATATATTTCCAAGCTGCATTTATTTTCTGTACGATAACACTTGAGAGAGTTTTACAGAAATATAGAAAATTATCTTTTATATAACATATACATATATATATATATATATATATATATATATAAACAATGGTACGCAAAAATTAAGGACGAAGCAGATAAATTAAAATCAAATATGGCAACGGAACGGATTGTTTAAATAATTTTGATCACTTGTCCCATATTTCCATATCTTGCAGATTGTTAGGTAATAGGTATAATTTCAGTCAATGTGGAAATATTCTGCACGACGATACATTAAAAAAAAAAAAACATCTCGTCCTTACGTTTTGCACACCAGTGTATATATATATATATATATATATATATATATATACATATATATATATAACTGTGAAACAGGGTTATTCCGTAAATTTTGTCAAAAAAATTACACTTAGCAATGTAAGTGCATGCAGGAAAAGAAGAGAACTTATACATTTAAATCTTTATTTACTGAATTATGAGTTCATGAAACTTTCATCTTCTAAAACATTTTTCGTGAATTGTTTAAACTACATGAGATGATTTACATAATCATTTAATTATTTTTAGAAGGATTTTAGAAGGATTGGAGGATTTAGAAGGATTAACTAAATTTGAATTTATAGGGATTTTGTGCAACATTTATAACCCCACTCAAATCTTTTATTTTAAATATTTTCTTAGTATTTTGTAGAATTAGGAAATGTACAAATATAATGTTCTTAAAATAGAAATATAGAAATTTAGAAAAATATGAATTGAATAATTCTTCCTCCCCCAACGCAAAGGAAGCTGAAAAGATGCAGAGGCTAATAATGCTTTTGGAATATGCTAAAGTATTGTGTCTATAACTCAGTCTAAACTGTATTACAAATAATCGATGGATTAATGAAATTTTATAACAAGTTATTTTAATGGTACTTACAAGTACCGTCAGTAGATAAAGTGTTAATCGAGGCATGCGGTTTACGGAACGTGAAAATTAAACGGATCGCTATTGAAAAAGGTTGATTTTTGGTCAGTCAGTTTCATTTTTTTAAAATCTGGTTAGGATCTTTTTGTTTCGTTTTTGCTATGTGTTCTCGACAGGTGTAATCTGAGGAATGTTGAATTCTTAAAAACAGTTTTAACATTGCATTGCGTGTCATAAGCCACACAGCCTGTTTCTATATTTAGATGATTTGTTATTTTAATATTTATATAGTTAATTTCGTTGATTTTGGTTAAGATTCAGCTGATTTTGTTATGTTTCTTTGAGATAGTTAATTTCATTTAAATATTTTATTGTTTGGTTTAGTTACTATTTTTTCTTCATTTAAAGTTTACATAAAGTGGTGAAGGTTGGGATTCATTTCGGGGTTTTTATTAACGCTGCATTGCATGTCATAAGCCACAGATCCCGCTTCTATATTTAGATGGTTTGTTATTTTAATATTTACTTTTTGTTAATTCGGTTGATTTTGCTCAAGATTCAGCTGATTTTGTTATATTACTTTGAGACAGTTAATTTAATTTAAATATTTTATTGTTTGGTTTAGTTACTATTTTTTGCTTCATTTAAAGTTTACATAAAGTGGTAAAGTATGAGATTAATTAAGGTCTTTTAATTATATATATATATATATATATATATATATGTATAATTAACTTTTTAGATCTTAAAATTACAATAAAAGAAAACAAACTGATCTATATGATAAACGTAAAGAATTTAAATTCAAAGTGAATACATTTACTAATTTTAAATCTTGTTTTCACAATTCTGTATATCGTTATATAATACTTAATCATTAACAATAGAATAAAGTATTTATGTTCTTCTCGTCTAATTAACAATAATATTAAAAAACTAACTTATGACGCATTAAATCACGGTTTTCCAAAAAAATTCATATGTTCTTTAATATATAATTAGTACTTAAATGATCTTAAAAAACAAATTAACACATTCGTAAATAAAATTACAAAAAAATATATAAAATAAGAAAATAATAATAAAAAAATTAAAAATTGTTAAATAATAAAAAAATTATTATAGGACGGTTGGGTGGGTGTTAGAGTACGGAGGAGGGTGGCGTTTTCTGGATAATACGCAATAGTTAATTTAAAAAAAATAATGGGGCATTTGATTTATAACTTCGTTGCTAAGGCACATTTTATAATGGATGTTAATTCGATAATTTTATATGTATAATGGTGCAGTTATATTTATATATTTATCAATTCATATTGAATTTATTAATATTCATTAATATTTAATAAAGTTAACGATTAACTTCTATTTAAATTTTTGCCTTCTCAAGACAATATAATATTAATTTCTAAAAGTATACTATCTTAAATGAAAACAAAATGCATAATGAGTGTATTTGTTATACCTAATGCTATGACAGTATGGATTTTAATTTGGTAATTTGTTTTTTTCCTGTATCCTTTTTAATCTTGTTTCATTTTGAACTTAATTGGTGTTCAATGGTTTATTTCTCGGTTTTCTGTGTGTGGTAGTAGCAAGTTCATATTCTTCAGCTAATTTTTGGCTAATATGCAGATGAAACAACACATTTTATTTGTGGAATTTAAGGCATTTAGGACCCGATGATTCTGTCTAAGTTCTACAAATTTCTTTCATTCCATTTATGTTATTCAATTTCTGCTGTTTTTTACTATGTTTTTGGAATCTATGTTACGTGTGTTGGGGGAAACTGTATTTGTTAATGACATTTTATTCCTAATTTCACAGTTTCTGTTCGCGGTCAGTAATGTTTTCTTAATGGTTATACATATGTATGTATATATATATATATATATATATATATATATATATACAGTCGTGGCCATTAGTTTAGGACCACCACTGAAATTTAAGATCCAGACAATAAATTGCATCTGCGACATTTATTACTCAAAGTTCAAACGAAAAGCGACTACAGTAACTCCACTGTCAGACGGAATGATGCCATCTGACGGAAATCGATTTGATTTATCACGTTATCAGTGGTTTCAATTTTAAAAACGCTAGTTTCTGCATGGTGGTCTTAAACTTTTGGCCACGACTGTATATATATATATATATAGATAACATCAGGTCCAATTCATAAACATATCAACCAACATCGATCAGACTCTAATAAAAACAAAGCAAACAATATACAGTCTACAGCTGACATTCAATATTTTTCATATACATCAATTTAAAAATACGACAATTCAAACCCTTCAAATTCTAAAAAATAAATCAGAACGTCTCTATATGGAGTCATCATATATGAAATATTATAACACCTTTTATCCATATGGACTTAATAGTGAAATATTTAATAGACCTGTTAAAGTTTTCACATCTGTAAATAACACTATTGATTATTCTCCAATTTATCCTACACTTAATCATAATTTAAATTGTAAAACAACACGAAACAAACGTGGAAAGGGATCATCTGCAGTAGTAGTTTCCAAAAAATATATCACTAAACAAATAATTAATATTCAGAGTAACTATTTAACGCAATATAATTGGTTATTAATTGGAAAATACATATTTTCTATTAAAAAGAAACAGATTGCACATCTTTCTCTAAATATTTCTCTAATATTTATTTTGATCTCATTATGTCTAGAGTTAATCTTTTAAATATAAAATTACAAAAAAAAAAAAAAAAAAAAAAAAAAAAAATTTCAAAACACAAATACTCAAATGATAATAACTTTTTCAAATCAAATATTTAATAAAGTTAATATCAATTCTATATTTAATGATAGAAACTGTTATTTTCCTATTAATAATCTTCATGTATCAAAAACCTTTAAATATCCGAATACAATTGGTAGAAAGAATTTTAACTACAATACATTTTCAAAAAATACATCTGCTGCAAGTAATTTTCCATGTAAATGTAATGACCCCAATCTAAAAAAAATATATAAACAATGATTATGGACATATAATCACTGGAAATCTTAATATTGTTAATGATTTCCATTTGAAAAACTAATGGGTTATGGTACTAAATATAGTCTTACATCTAAATTTAATGTAAAATCTATTATCAAGCAGTTTACACATGATATAGATGTTTTTATACAGAGTGATTCAAAAAAGATGGGAAACATTTTAAGAGGTGATAGTACACACCCAAACAAACATTTTGTATCAAAGAATGCCTGGTCAAAAACTAAACGTAAAAAAGTTAGAGGGCGCCAAAAGTTATGTGCTTATACTAGGCAAAAAAACACAATGAACGATTATGTTAAGTTACGAAAGCAAATTTAATGGCATTTGATTATAATAAGTGCTCAAAACATTGACCGGCAGCTGTTATGCACGCAGTACAACGGCGAAGAACAGATTGGCGAATTTTCTGAAACACACCAGGCATATCGCGTACTTCCCCTACAGCAGCCGAAAGCTTGGCGAAAAGTTCTTCTGCGGATTCAATGGGAGTCTCATACACAAGAGCCTTTAGCTGTCCCCATAAAAAAAAATCGAGACATGAAAGATCTGGCGAGCGCGGTGGTGCCTGGTGTGTTTCAGAAAATTCGCCAATCTGTTCTGCGCCGTTGTACTGCGTGCATAACAGCTGCCGGTCAATGTTTTGAGCACTTATTGTAATCAAATACCATTAAATTTCTTTTCGTAACTTAACTTAATCGTTCTAGTGTGCTTTTGCCTCGTATAAGAACATAATTTTTGGCGCCCTCTAACTTTTTTACGTTTAGTTTTCGACCATGCATTCTTTGACACAAAATGTTTATTTGGGTGTGCACTATCACCTCTAAAAATTTTTTCCATCTTTTTTGATTCACCCTGTATATAAAATATCAATCTCTTATAATAAACCTATTGAATATTTTAATCAATGGAAATTATTAGTAATTGAAAGATTAACTATGGCTTTAAAATATAATATTTCTGATTTAGTTGCTATTGGCACAAAGCATTTTTTCCAACAAATTAATAAATTACAAAAATACTATGTTATTACATATGTTGACAAATCTAATAATTATGCAATCATATGTAAATCTTATTGTCACCACTTTGTAACTAACTCTATTTCTTCTAATAAATCTTTTCAAAAAACTAATGAAAATGTAATTGTAAATAATCGTAAAATTCAGTGCTATTATAAACTATTAAATATACTCTCTACTAACTTTAATTATAACTATAATTTAATAAGACTCCTATTAAATTTAGGACTGTAAGTATTGGATGCAATACATATAATAATAAAGCCAATAAACTACTATTAAAAATTCTTCACCAATTATATGTACTGACTACAAACAATGATTATACACATTGTATAAAAAACAGCTATCAACTGGTCAATATTATGAAAAATCTTAATTGTGTACATAATATAACGACATATGACTTCAAAGATCTTTTTAATAATATAGATTTATTAGATTTACATAATATTATAAATGCATTATTTAAACAGTATCATCAAAAACTTGTTTACTATCTAATATAGATATAGTTTATTTTAAATATTTAACTAACTTCATTATCTATAATAATTGTATCTTGCAAGATAACACATTATATTTACAACACATTGGTATACCACAAGGTGGCTGTACATCCAGTTTATTATCGGACTTATATTTTATCACTATGAACGTACTTTTACTAATAATAATCTACATTTATATCGTTATATTGATGACATAATTTTAATTGCCACCGATCAAACTAAAATTTCTCAGTTTCCAGTAGATTATCCCACTAATTTGGAATTAACGGAAATCCTCTTATCTAATAATACAATCAACGTCTTATATCTTGAAATTACAATAAAAGACAAAAACAATAACAGATCTATATGATAAACGTAAAGAATTTAAATTCAAAGTTAATACATTTACAAATTTTAAATCTTGTCTTCATAATTTTGTATATCGAAATATAATACTTAACCATTTATATAGAATAAAATATTTATGTTCTTCTCATTTATTAATAATAATATTAAAAAACTAATTTATGATGCATTAAATCAAGGTTTTCCAAAGAAATTCATATATTCTTTAATATACAATTGGTACTTGCATGATCTTACAAAAAAAAACCCTTATAAAATAAGAAAATATTTATTAAAAAAAATTAAAAAAATTGTAAAATAAAAAAAATTATTATAGGACGGATGTGTTGGTAGATGTTAGAGTACGGAGGAGGGTGGTGTTGTCTGGATAATACGCAATGGTTAATTTATTTAAAAAGAATTATGGGGCATTTTAATTATAACTACATTGCTAATACACTTTTTATATGGAGGTTGATTCGATATTTTGTATATATATGGTGACGTTAAATTTTTATTTCAATTCATATTGAATTTATTTAGCTTAATTAATATTTAATCAAGTTAACAATTAACTTGTTATTAATTTTTAGTGTTCTCGGGACAATATCATATTAATTTCTAATACTATACCATCTTTAATGTGAATAATATGCATAAGAAGTTTATTTGATATAACTAATTATATTACAGTTTGTATTTAAATTGAGTAATTAGTATTTTATTATTCCTCTATACTTTTTAATAATGTTTAATTTTGAACTTAGTATTAAATGATCAATTAACGGTTTTATGTGAATGTTAATCCCATATTCTTATTCTTTAGTTTTTTATGGTTACTATGAAAATAAACCACACAATTTATTTTTATCATTAGGCAATTGAGAAAGGAAGATTCTGACATAATTATATCAATATCCATTTATTTTAATTTTTTTCTGCCTCTTCATTTTATTAATTATTTTTTTATATTTAAAAGTATTTCTCATAGATTACATTTTTATATTTTTATTATATATAATTTTTTATATATAAATTATTTAGTTTTATAGCATATTGCTATATTATATTATTATTATTGTTTTGAAATTATTTAAATTTTCCGTATAGATTGGGTATGGTAGTAGAATATATTGTAATCATTCTATTAACATTTGTATTTATATAATATTTATATGAATAATGAAATATAATATGGTATTTTCATATTAGGATTTGTTGGGATATAGCAGTTGGTATATTATGACTGAATTAACTTATAATAGCATAATCTTTATGACATTTTGTTCATATTAGTTTCAAGTTAATATCATAGATGGCAGCACTAAAATTTAAATTGGATTCTGTCTGATGCTTCGAATAGAGTGATAATATCAATTTTTAACTCACGGTGGAGCTTAATGTTCGCTATTTGCGATTTTGTAAACTTATAGTTTTGGAATTTTTTACTTTAGTTAAGAAATTAAAAATAAATAAAAGTGTTAAGAGGTTATTTATTTATTATGTAATTATTTTCTATTTATATTATTTTAATTGCATTTATCACGGTATTTCAAAATAGATTAAGTGTATAAATTAGGTTTTAAAATCTTTGTTAACTTAACTGTAAAAATAACCTTAAACTTATCGTGGTTTTGGATACAATGTGCTGATGTGTATTTGGATAAAATAACTGTGATTTTATTTTGTATTTTGTGTAATATTGCTATTTTTCCTTGCTATATATTAATTATTTAAAAGGTTGTATTGCTTTTTCCATTCCATAGCATTTAATTTTATTCTGTTTTCAATTTGAAACTATTCTTTTGGTTTTATTGGTCGTTAGAGTACAGGAGGAAACAAAATTCAGCTTTTAGCTTTTTATCTCACAGAAAACCACTGATTTTGCTTATATAATTTAATTCTGTACTCTTGATAACGTAATTAAATATGTAAGCTTTTCAATTATTTTTATCGAAATCCATATTCTTCTTTTTTTCTTTATTATTAATTCTTGTTATATAGTACAAGGGACTTTATTTTATACATAGTAGCTTGTTTATTATGTTTTTGATAACCATTCAGAGTGTTTGGGGACACTGTATTGTTGTAAATTCATTCATACTATCACAATTATTGATGGTGGTCAGTAATGTTTAAGTAATGGTTATATATATATATATATATATATATATACATTTATATAACTTTGCACTTATTTAATTTCAGTGTTGTTGTAGACGATTTTCTGTTTTGATGCAAATAAATTGAACATCACCTTAGTCTTTTCTAAGTTAAATTTTAATCCCACATTAATGCTAGCTTCTGCCAAACCTTTTAGCATATTTTCCAATTCTTCAGGATTGTTACTGAAAATTGAAATGTCGTCAGCGAATCGGCGATGACTTAAATATTCACCATTTATTCTAATTCCTTTGTTTTCCCAATCCAGCTTCTTCAAAATATTTTCTAAGACAGCAGTAAAAAGTTTAGGCGAAAGAGTGTCTCCTTGTCTTACCCTTCTTCCAAGCTTGATCTTTGCTTTTGCTTTGTCCAAGCGGATCGTTGCTGTTGCTTTCTTGTAAATCTTCTTTATGACATTAATGTAAGGTTTGACTATACCAATGTCCTCCAGAGATTCTACTACTGCTGATGTGTAGACCGAATCAAATGCTTTTTCATAATCAATAAAGGCAAGGCTGAGAGTTAAATTAGATTCCTTATGTTTTTCTATGAGTTCCCTTACCGTTTGGATATGATCTATCGTGCTAAATCCATTTCGGAATCCTGCTTGTTCTCTAGGTTGAGCTGAGTTCAGAGCTCATTCAAGTCTGGTCGTTAAAACTTTAGTAAACATTTTATAAATCACTGATAGTAAGCTGATCGGACGGTAGTTTTTAATGTTTTCCTTAGCTCCTTTCTTGTAAAGTAGCACCATCACAGCATTATTCTAATATTCTGGTACATCTGACTTCTTGAGACATTTGAAAAACAATAAGGATAGCACTTTAGCAAATTCTTCTCCTGCTTCTTTGATAAGGTCGATTGTAATTCCATCTTCGCCAGGGTATTTACCTTTTTTCAAAAATCTAATGTCTTGTAAAACTTTGTCTGTCATCACTGGGATTATCGCTTCGGTTTCTGTTAAGTTTTCTCGTGGATCACTTAGGTTGATTTCCCTTTGATCTTCGCATTTATATAGATAGTTATAGAATTGTTCGACAATGTGTACTATTCGTAACCAGGAACATTCAGACCGCCGGGAATTAAGGACCGTGATTTGTTTTCTGAATTCATGGTAAAATAAGGTGATTAGGTGGCCAAATTCCTCCACGCTGGCCAAGCGGGTTGGAGGAAACCCATCCGCGTTCGTTCCCCATGATCTAGGCAAGCGTACTAACAGGCTGTACCAGTGGAAGATGCGGATTGGACATTAAGTCTCCGCTCCCAGTCGATTAACTTTAATTCCTCCTCGAACGCAATTAAAGGTTCTTCTCCTGGTTAATAAGCAGAGGCTATTAAACAGGCAGGAAATATCATCGGATAATAGTTTCATGAATGAAATCAATAGAAGAATAAGAAATAGATGGAGTGCTTTTGGTAAGAACAATATTATTCTGAAGAGTAGCATGCCCCTTTGTTTGAAAAGAAAGGTATTTAACCAATGTGTTTTGCCTGTGCTAACTTATGGAGCAGAAACATGGACGCTAACGAAACGGATGGTATAAAGATTACAAACAACACAGAGAAGTAAGGAAAGATGTATGCTAGGTATAACTAGAAGAGACAGAAAAAGAATAACCTGGATAAGAAGCCAGAGGAAAGTTTTTGACATCATTGAAAGAATTAAACCGATAAAATGGAAATGGGCTGGGCACACTGCAAGAATATAAGACAATAGATGGAGCACAAACAGCCTACAGTGAACTAAAGCGGCCAAGAAGACGACCTCAAGTAAGATGGAGTAATGAAATCAGAAAAGTAGCCGGTGTGAATTGGATGACTAAAGCACTAGACAGGAAACATGGGAAAAATCTGGGGGTGACCTACATCCAGCAGTGGCTTGAAAACGGTTGATGATGATGATGATGATATATATATATATATATATATATATATATATATATATATATATATGAATGACGATTCTGTGGGTATTTCATAGTTTCGCATTTCACATACTGGTGTCCTATTTTCAAATCTTGTTGATCTTCAGATTTTTACCATTTGTTCATATATTTGTGACTTCATCTTTACTATATATATATATACCGGGTGTCCCAAAAAGGACTAACTGATTTTAAAATTCAATAACTTCCAAACGGTGACAGATAATTAAAAAAATTCTTGCAGGAGGGTTATGCATAAAGTCAAGTTTTATTACAGTGATTTTCGATTTTAATTCAAATTACAAACAATAGATGGCACTGTAAGCAATAGTCGTTAAATACAGGCTTGATTTTTGGTCCTTTCTGTTGTTCCATGCAGAAAAAGCAGATGGAAATGGCCACGATGTACCGAATCCGGGCCACGAAGTACCAAAAATCGAGCCTGTATTTAGCGACTATTGTTTACAGCGCCATCTATTGTTTGTAATTCGAACTAAAATCGAAAATCACTGTAAAAAAACTTTTGACTTTATGCATAACCCTCTTGCAAGAATTTTTTAAATATCTGTCACCGTTCGGAAGTTATTGAATTTTAAAATCAGTGAGTCATTTTGGGGACACCCGGTATATATATATATATATATATGTATATGTATATGTTATTTTTTTCTTTGTTTGAATGTAAGCTTGTCTTTCCCGTATTATCATTAAAATGTTTGATATTCTAAATTTTATTCTCTTTGTATTCTTGTTTTAATGCCATATACCATGCATTACGCATTTTATTTAAGGAAACGAAATATTATGAGGGCTGGTCACTCAGCTTACGATTTCCCCTTACTAATGTAAAGTGTATGGGCATTTGATGCATTATTATATTTAAAATATCTCCTTGGGAAATTAATATTTTTTATTTCTATTTTTTGTGCGCACTTTCTAAAAGATGTTGTTTTTTTTTCTTAGTTCTCAAAATATTTCTAAAGTATAGATTTAATTTTATATGAAGCGTTAAAATCTTACTCACAGTTCCCCCGCTTTTAACACATAAAATATTAAATTCAGCTTTGATTTTTGAAATATTTTGAAAACTATGAAAAAAAGAGACATCCTTTAAGAAGAATATACGGAAAAATGATGTAAAAATATGAATTTCCAGAGAAGATGTTTTTACTATACGAATGCATCAAAAGTCCATAGACTTAACATTACGGAGGAGAATTCCGAAGCTGAGTGACCAGCCCCCTTAAAACAAATTTTCTAATTTGCATTACGAATCTTATTTTTTAAGTAAAGATCTAGTAAGTACGTGATACATAATTTTTATACAGTCATTTTCGTTTATTTAAAAAAAAAGAAAAAAAAACCCTTATAGGAAAATGCACCCACGGCATTTTGCTTATGATACATACACAGATATGTTTGATATAACACTTGAAACACACTCTAGTGTGAATTCGCACTGAATTAAATTTCAAATGTCGGCGTTTTTTTAAATGAATTTTTTATTAATTTGCATTTATCAATAACAAAATTTAAGTTTTGTAAAATGCAAATATCGCAGTTCGTTTGTTCATTCATTTTGACTTAGGAGTCATGCGCTATATTTCATTATGAGTATATTGCCAAGAAAGTATTATGCATGTATGTAGTGGTGGGTGTAAGCCATATATCGGTACTGAATCCTTGTTTAAAACTCATATACCCTCCGTAGCTATAGAATGTACTCTCTACTTAGAGCGTATACTCTCTGCGTTTATATTTTCACGGTGCACTTAATTTATAAGAAAACATTGTTTAATATTACATTGTTATTGTTATTTATTAGTGGATACGCCCGTCTTAGGACAGTGGGTAGAAATCGTAGTTTTCCGATAAATATTAAAATAATTGGTAAAAATATTTATATACTATTATAACTTAATCGAAGTAATTGGCTTAACCCTTAAACGGTCGCATTAAATTACGGTTTAAAAATTCAAATTGCTTATTGGCACCACATTTTTGGAAAAGAAATATTCACCTTATTTAATGATAGGTAAAAGGGTACAAAATCAAGAATAACTAAGAAAAACCAAAATTTTGAAGACAGGCGGCAATATATATGTATATATATATATGTATGTGTGTGTGTATGTGTGTGTGTGTATATGTATATATGTCTGTAATATATATACATACATATGTGTGTGTGTGTAGGTATATATGCCTGTATATATATATATGTGTGCGTGTGTGTGTGTGTATATATGTAAATATGTCTGTAAATATATATATATATATATATTTGTGTGTGTGTGCATATGTATATATGTCTGTATATATATATATACAGACATAAGTATTATTAAGATTTCAAAATTGAGCTGAATTCATTCAATCATTTAGCAGTTTCTAAATCTTTTAAAACTGATACAGGCTTTAATATTCAGCGATTTTAAAAGGTTTATTTCCAAACGCTAATAAATGTTATTTATTCTTTAATGTGTTAATTTCTAAATGAATTGCATTAAATTATTTATTTTTAGAATTGTTCTGTATATTAAATTATTGTCGAAGCACATCTTTTATAAAAATATCGTTCTTATTTTATTCTTTCTGCGTCCAGATGCAGACGGAATTTTTGATCTCAATGAACAGATAAATTTATCGATGAAGTATATAAGAATTATTGCTCTTTTCACTTCTAATACTTTCTGAAATGCATTATCCACAGAATTATAGAATTAATGAGCAGCAGAATAAAAATGTTTCTGCAAGTGTATTTCAATTTCTGTAATGATAAAGCTCAAGAGAGTTTGGGAGAATTAAGGAAAAATATATTTTGTGAATATATGAGCGAATTGTGTTTGGAAAAAAATATTTTTGGGTTATCATTTGAAATCTTTAGAATTAAAAATACCTTCGCTTATGTTATGGAAATTATGTTTATTTTTAAGGACGCATAGTTAATTTTGACAAGGAAGTAAAGGAAAACGTTTTGCGAAATATTTTACATCACGTATTTTAATTAAAAATAGTGATAGAAATGATTTTTTTTTTACAATAAATGTACACATATATAACTCATATATATATCAAAAGAAATTGATATCATGAAAAAATTAGTTTTCATGAACTAATTCACTTTTTACATATCTCTATGGAATTTTATTAACAATATGTCTTTTCGGTACATTTTTTTCGGTACAAAAAACTGTTGAATATATCACATTAAACTTTATTGTGGTGTCAGGAAGCATACTGTTTGAGAATTTTATGAAGCGATTTTTTATCTTTGGTTAACCCTTTAAGACCCGATGTGTTTGTAAACAAAGATAGTCATGCCTGTAGAAAGTAAAACATGGACTGCAACCGCTACCTGTTGATAAAAAATGATACTTTACTCTATCTGCAAACCAGAACGATCGTTTGATTCGAGTTTTTATTACATACGATTCAGAAACAAAAATTTAAATGAGTGTCTAAACCGCACGATCGTGTGGGTTGGTTCTTAAAGGGTTATAAGAAATAAAATAAAAAATATTTTATATATATAAAAAAAAAAAATCACTCAGATCACTCAGATGTTAAATAATTTTAAAGAAAGAATTCAGTTACGCAATTTCGAAAAGTTTCAACTATTTACCTAAAATAGAATTTAAGAAAAATGTATTAAAGCATACAAAAAACACGTTTCTATAAAAAGGCAAAGAAAGCTATATAGACCCCCACAGTGCTTAAAATATATTATTTTAAAACCTTTCATCTCCATAATCTTTTAGGTCATAATCATTTAGATCCATAATCTTTTAGCACTATTTTTCACGCCGATAATTAAAAACTCAAAAAATTGAACGATTTCATGTTTCATGTGCCCTTAATATTCTTTGTTTCAGTGTGATTTCGTTTATTTTTATTTAAAATGCAGTAGCTAAGAAATGTGGTATTTAAATAAATAATGTTAAATTATTACAAAACAACCCTCTGTAAACTGAATAATAATAAGCTTTCAATTTTACATATGAGGTATAAAATACACCTCTAAATGAAATCATTGTATTACGCAGTTTATTTTCATAATTATAACATAATGCGTTGTGTCGGTATAAAATGCTAATTAATAGTATTATGACAGTAATTGTAAAATGATAATTTATAGTACAATAATAAAAAAAAAACCTCGCTTAATAATTGTTAATGGTCTTAGAAATACTGTATTTTTCACGATTATGTGTAGGATTGTCATTTTACGTGTAAAAAATAATAGAGGAGAAGGTCCAAAGACCGGCTACCACTTTTGTTTTCAATCTAGATCATACAATTTTCAAAATTAGTAAAAGAAAAAGTGACAGTAGAGTACCTTGATACGTCTTATACCTGTTTAGAGAAAAAAAAAATCAGTTTAAAAAGCTTCTTCTATTTACAAAAAGTGAAATTCAGAAAGTCTTTAAATTTTGAGTCTAAATACTGGCTACCTAAGTTTTTTTCCCAAAAGATCACACAAATAGATCTAATGACAATTATTAAGCAATTAGAATATTATTTTAATAAATTTTATTGAATAATAACATTTCTTATGCACAGAAAAAATACCTAATTATTAATAAACAAACATTTTTGTCAAATTTATAAAAGTCTTAACGACTATCTCTCACATTCTTCTTTCCATTATGTTTCTAATTTTGTTTTTTAACGTATAAAAAAACTTGCTGATTGAAATGAGCATTATTTTATCTGAAAAAATCGCAAACATAATATAATTCTCTGCGTCGGTGCAGTCGCTATTGGCACATATTGCATTGAACCCAGAATCCCCTCCCCCACTCTTGTCCACAGAAAAAGCACCCATGCAGAAGTCACAAATTGCATCATCTTCCTCTGTTGGATATCTACCTTTTTCACTTTAAAAAAAAAAAAAACAATTTCAGCCCCTTTCACCCGTTTTCCTCCTTCATTTTTCTTCTTTCTCTTCACATTTAATGCAGGCAATTTTTGAGTGTCCAATAGCGCTTTTTTGTGAAGTGATACGGTAACCAGTATCGTTCCTGAAGAATTACGGCCGCGCTTGCTTTTATTCGTATTGCAAAATGGGAATAGATCTATTTCTGAACCATTTAAATTAATTTATCAATTATGGAACTATTTAAAATCATTTTTCCTCCCCTTGAAGCAGAGCAACCAAGACTGGTCCAAATACCAGCTAGCCGGTATTTAGACCACTCTAGGTAGCCGGTATTCGAATCACTGGTAAGTTTAAGTTGAAACCGGTATTACCCATTCATATAATAAAATACCAATAAAGTGCGCGCGGCAGTTGAGAGCTAAATAACTTCATCAGCAATTCAAACCAATATACGATCAGTAAATTAAAAAAATAAGAAACACACATCTGAAAAACTTTTAGTGTTCGAGATTACGTCGTTTTGACACTTTTGCATTTTCTGTTTTTAAATCCGACAGACTTCAGCGACGTATTACTCGTAACTTTCTTCTCTCAATTAAAGTTACAAATTGTACCTATCGCCGCTAGGCTGCGCTGCGCTCCGTTCCCAGAACACCTTGCAGCCGGTATTTGGACACTAGCCGTTATTTAGACCCTAGCCGGTATTTGCACTTTCTCCTCTAATAATGTATTATGTAAAAGTTTTATTTGACTGTTATAAATACAACAAAAAAAAAATCCCTAATCGTTTGTCTATTATTAATGAGTTTAATCAAACATTTTATTTTTCTACGTATAAAAAAAGAAAGAAAGAAAAACTGCAGAAGGAATTTAAATTTACTGATTCCATCATCATACTTACATATGACAAGAGATTAAGCATTTTTCTATAACTTGAAAAACTGCATATTAAAAATGTATAAGGGTAGGATTGAACATTTAGTCATCATTATCATTAAATTTATAATTGCTGTTTTGGAAGAAAATATTTAATAAAAGCTTCATATCTCTTTATCTAGGGAATAGTAACATAAAATGACGTATTCTGAGAAAAGAAAAATGAACAATGGATCACTGTTGAAAATATGCAGCTTATCTGCATAATCACGCCAACGCTTTTACAGAATATCTCTATTCTGACCAATGAGAATGATCCATAGTATAGTCAAGTAATCGTTTTCTATAAAAGCCGCGGAGTGACTATGCAACAAACGCTACATTTTTTTAACAGTGCAACTAATTTGTGTTGGTGCACGGCTGACAAAAACACCACCTAATTTACTGCTGTCGAAACTACTGTATGGAAATCATCAATTTCAAGGATAAGATAAACTAAAGCAGAAGCAGAAGTGGACCTGCGCTCAATATTTTAAAAATCGTGCTGGTAATGATTTTTTATTTTATTCTAATGGGAAATAAAATGTCAAAGTAAATATGTAAATCGTATGTTCCAAAATTGTATATTATCCTTGTAGAAAATAGCAAAAAATAATTTAAACAGAACAGAAAATTAAATATTTTTTCGAGTTATTTATATAACCTGTAATATTTAAAATAGAGAAAATTCCACACTTTCGATATTATCCATGCATAGATTTTCTTATATACTATATTTTCCTTCTTCCATCTGTTACAAAGGCAAACAAAAATTCTTATTCTTATTTATTACATGGCAGTACATATGACAAAAATATGTTTCCTGTGCAATAAAAGTTAGCTGCTTTTTCTAAATCAGACCTATATCGAAATAGTCGTAATTAGTTGCTTTCTTCAATAAGAAGTTCTGTAGTTATGGAATACCGATATATATGCTTACATCGTTACAGATATAAGTATATGTAGCTAATGACCAAGAAAATGATTTTAGGTTCAATCAAGGGTTTTTTATTGACAAATCATAAAATCGTTCAATTGTCTGTAAAAAGAATGTAAAACTGTAATATAATTGTATTTGTACCATGAATAAGTAATTTGTATATACATTTTTCATACTGGTATACGCAAACAAAAGATAAAGTTAGAAATTGTTGTAAAGTTTTTCAATATAAAATGGAAAATATTCTTACATAAAAGGATATATCTGAAAAAATTAAAAGCCAAATACCTTTATGTTATTGAAGAAATTTTAATTTTACAAGAAATCAATCAAAAGGAATAATGAGAATAAAATATGACTCACACATATTAATTTTATAATTCCGTGAATTTTCTATTAGATTTTTTATTGTTACTGTTTAAATTTTAGGTTAAAAGATTTTGTTCTTCTTCTTTCAATAAAGCGTGTAGTATCAAATCTATAAAATGTTTAAATAATCTAATAACTTAAGTGTTTAAGTGTAAGCCATTTGCCATCATAACTTAGTAAGCTGAATGGTTAATTTCATTTAATCCCACTTTCCGGTTCACAGAATCACTAGACGTACTTCTGTGAACAGCTTGACATTCAGAATATCGAGATTTAAAATCATGAGATTTTCTAAGGATATCTCAAAGACCTTCCCATAAAGTTTCTTTTCAGTTTAAAGGCGACATAGAACGTCATGTGTGTAATATTTTGACACACGGGTGAGACATTCTCACAATTCTTTGACTTTTCTATATTTTCTGTCCCTGATTAGTAATTTTTTTGTTTTAGTACATAATCTTGGGGTTTTTTTATTTCTTATACTGGAAAACATCCCACTGCATGACTGCATAACAATATTAACGAGATGAAGAGGATTTTGACGATGTTGGGGGTCCAAATACATTACGATATTCCTTTACCGTCCCATGACCTTGATGCAGATTTTTAAGTTTTTGAGCTGTCTGTATAAAATTGTCTCGATAAAAGTAATTCGATGTAATTTCTTCGAAACTGGGACATTTGTTATATATATATATATATATGTAGCCAAAAATAAATCTTATATAAAATCATAAATACGCATAGCTGTGAAATATATACTTCCTTTACGACACTCCCTAAATATTGCTATTTTTATGAATTAGAGCTCTCGAAAATATGTAGTTTGACATAAAGTTTTATATAGCAACTGCGAAATTTTTTTATATATAGTTTCAAACAAAATTATCTTTTAGGTTTTAATTATTTTATAATATTTTAAACAAACGTACATAAAACTTGACAAATAATGACAAAGTAATTGCAATTACATTGATATGTACCAAATTTTTTCATAAATTAATATATACTAATCATCAAATCAGCTTTAAAAACTACGTTCTTTTGCGTCTTATTTTCTGGAGTTAATATCTAATGAATACATTATCTTTATTTACCATAATATGTAATTGTAAATTCTTAAATAATTTTAATAATTAAGAATAATATGATTCCATTATTACAATTAAAATACTGATTAACGTAATTTTAAACTTATTACAAAACTAATAACTACTTTGAATGTATTTATTTCAAAAATCTTCCATTAGTTTTTTACCACTAAACTTCAATAAATCATCTAATAAATTTATAATATTTCGATCATCTGTCTTCAAACTACAAAAAATAATCCTCCTTATTTATAATAAAAAATATTTATTATCACCCATCAGAAATTAAAATAATTACAAATTTTGTATAAAAGATCAAGAGTTAATTAACTAAACTGAAATTTATATGGCTTTAATTTATCACCATGGGCATAAATAGAAATAAAAATATCTAAGTTAATTTCAAAAATAAATCGTTATGAGATATTAATAGTTGATAATTGGAGAAAGATAGCATTTTCGGAAGAAACTAGAAATGTTTAAAATACTTTTCAATTGACCTTAAAATGACTAGTGACCTGTATTCTTATCTTTACCATCTTTAAACTGTCTTGCCTTTTTCAATATATTCAGAGTCTTCATAGAATTAGATGTTTTGTATAATTATAGTTATTTATTTGTTAATTAGCCTTTCGTTACGAGCATTCCAAAGAAAAATATTGCTATCGTGTTATTGGTTTTTAAAATTAGAAACATTTGTCTAATTGTAAAGAAAAAATACTTCGAGTGTATAAGGGACAATTTTCCTTTAAAAATCAGTGGTAGAAGTAAACAAGGATTAAAAGCACTTTATGAGTTACGAATACGTGACAATTGTCGTAAATGTGTCAAAGAAACGATTAAACAATTCTGGATAATATACACTCATCTCTGTGAAAATTGCAAGACCATGAAGGTATCACCAAAATTAAATGGAATTTAATATATAAACGACTGGTATTAGTACAAAAACATTACTACATTTTTGAAGCAAAAAGAAAACAAAATTAAGTTTCCGAAATCTGTACTTGGTGCAGCCACCACGTACTGCACTAAGTGCGGCTATACGACGTGTCATGGAGTGAAACAGATTATGAATGTCTGCCTTGGGAAGAGCATTCCATATCCTTTGTATGCGTAACCAAAGTTCATCTGTAGAAGCTTTAAAAGGAGGATAGCGAGCGAAAAACCGATCAAAGACATATCCCACATATTCAATGGGCGACATATCTGGCGAATACGCAGACCACGGAAGACGCTGTATGTGTTTTGCTGACAAGACGTCTTAAGCATTTCTTGCAATATGTGGGCGGGTAATATCCTGTTGAATAATAACTCCAGTAATGCCTTGATGGAAAGGTGCGACTTCGGGATCCTGCACTTCACTGATGGACCTGTTGCAGTTCAGATTACAAGCAATTCGTAGCATCTGCGATCGTCCATGATTCGCAGTTTAATACCAGAGCATAACTCCCGGTGTTAGTACACTCAGACGTTCGAAAATTCACTCCGGATGTTTGTGTCCACCGGCATAGCGTTTAACACGAATGCGACTATGATGGTACAACAGATTAAAGCGGGATTCGTCAGATAAAGTAAATTGTTGTCAACGGGTATACAAATCTCTAAGTTCATGAGCACATTACGGCCGGAGATGTAGATAATTTTGCGGGAGGGGGATCCTGTATAAAGGATGCATTGCTTGCAGTCTACGGTGAAGCAGACATCGACGAATTGACAATTAAGGAGTGAAATAATTGTAGCAGTTTATCAATGTACTGCCAACTGTCTAGATGAAACGCTACGGTCCGTCAGCACCTTACGGAGCATGTCTCTATAATCGTGCGTTCACTTCACCGTTCGGGGCTCACTCTCAGATTTCAGAGCTCTCCGATCCTCGTTGGGCCAATTCGAAGAAACTTGCATCAGTCTGCTGGTGTTACGCTGCACACGAGCTGCTATTGCACGCTAGGAAAATCTTTATTCACGAAGACGGATGATTTTCCCCCAGTCAAATTCTGTCAAATGTAGAAATACCACCCAATTCGTCGAAGAGGCATAGTTACATCTCACCCAAAGTTTATCATTAAAGTTTATCATTAGCAAATAACTATAGGCAATTCTCAACGTCTCGCCACATCCCACTATTTATAGCAGCAGTCCAGAAGGCGCTGCTCAGCAAATGCATGCATAGTGACTCGAAATTAGAATCATTTGCATAAGAAACTATACTTTACATTCTCTAAATTTTCAGATCAATCGCGTCATTCTATATCAGGGCTGCCGCAGGCGACTATTTTTGTATTCTGTTCGCACCAGTATTTTTCTTATATAAATTTTGAAGTACATTTCTTTTGCAAATGTTGTCAAAATATCTGTTAAGGGTTTCTGATTTTAGAAAGTGATACCAGTTATAATTATAAAGTAGTCGCCTGTGACAGCCCTGCTATAAGGTGTTGCACTTTTCACAAACATAAGTGTATTTCTAGATGGATTTTTTTAGCTAATCATCGCACGTAGCATCACGGGGTATGTGTATAACAGCTATTCATAAATTTAAACTTAATGTTATTTATACATATAAATTTATGTACAGATGCATCATAATATGTATAAAATCGTTTTCTCATATATGTTCTAAAGCACGAAAAATGCATTATATTAGCTTTAAAATACCCAACAGTGCCTTCACATCGATTTCCTTAATATATCTCGAATTTATTTTATAGATAATATGTCAAACAAAATATTCGTTTAATCCAGAATATTCTTTAAATCAATTTAATTGATAAAAAGTGCGATATTTCTACAAAATAATAAATATCTCATACTACGGGCTTTAATTTTGGTAAGTGGCTAATGAGGTAAATTGGATGATTCTTTTATCTTTTGAATTTCGTTTAAATTTTGGGATTTATAGTTTCATAAGCATAGATCTTACTTTGTGCGAATTTTAATAAAAAAGCTAAAATATTTAACAGCGATTTTACGCACCAGTGACGTACAGACACGACAAAAAAATCCCATACGATCGTTTAGAGGAGTCCTGGATCTCCTTCCTCAGCCAGAGAAAAAGGGAAAAAAGAGAGAGAGAGAGTTACTTAAAATGGTTTCGAAGCAACCCTCGTCGGTTATATCCTTGAGTACTGACTTATGGGCTGATTGAAAAGGATGGAACAAGAGTTTATATATATTAAAGAAATGACATAATGGACCAGAAGCAGCTCAAAAAAAGAAGTCACTGCGCAGGATCCCTCCTAATTGGCGAAAGAAAAGAGGTGCTGGTCATATAATTCACCGTGAAGGAAGTATGTTCATGAACATCATGATCTTTCTAAAAGTCTAGATCAAAAACTGAGTTACATTTTTGAATAAATTTAGCCTCTGGATAATTAAACTGGTGATTGGAACTCCAACAATGTTTCGCTATTGTAGATTTCTCCTGTCGATTTTTCTTGTAGATTGTAGAAACCAGGAATTTGAGAAATCTAGAATAGCGAAACATTGTTGGAATTCCAACCATATGCTTAATTATCCAGAGGCTAAAATTATTCAAAAATGTAACTCAGTTTATTGATCTAGACTTTTAAGAAGTCCACTATATTCATAAACATACTTCCTCCTTAGTTAATGATATGACCAGCACCCTTTTTCTTTCTCCAGTGTGTAGGAATCCTGCGCAGTGACTCCTTTTTTCAGTAGGTTCTGGTCCATTACGTCATTTTTTAAAGATATATTAACTCTTGATTTCGCCTTTTCAATCCGTCCATAAGCCAGTACTCGGGGATATAACCGTGGGGTTTCTTTGAACACATTTTAATTCTCTCTCTCTTTTCCCCCCTCTCACTGAGGAAGGGGATCCAGGAATCCGCGAAACGATCGTATGGGATTTTTTTGTAGTTTCTGTACGTCATTTTTGCGTAAAATCGTTGTTTAAGGTTTTAGATTTTTTATTATAGTTTATATGTTTTTATGAACTTTCTTAAGTGAACTCTAATATTTTATTGTTTACTTTAAAATCACTACCAAAGTCGTGATCGCTATCAAATTTAATATCAATCATATCGCCTGCAAAATCTGTTTCTTCTTCACAAGTCTCCACATTAGCCAAAAAAATTCTAAATAGCCCCATTTATATTTTATGGTTGCCTCTAACTATCGAAAGAAAAACACATATTTATAAGGAGTACTATTGACAGAAAATATTTAAAATGTTAGTTACTGAAGGGATGATTCATGAAAGTGAAATTGAAAGTCAAATCCCACAATAGAAGGTTTTATGTGCTTGTGGTGACTTCGGAACTACATCCAAATGCTACTGGGTTAGAACGAAACATCCAAGTCTATAATTGTCACAAATATTAATGTCAAATATCAAAAAGTAGCTCATTTTATTCATGCAAGTAAATGAAACAAAATAAATCCAAAGTATTGATATTTTTATAAAGTTGATATTATTATTTGTATTATATATATTATTTTCAGGTTAGTGAAATTATGTTTGTTAAAATAATGCCACGTCTCAATTTGTTAATCATAGCTAATGCATTTGAATTCAATTTTTTGGGAGAATAAAAAGAAATATTTTGGGGTAAAATAGTAACTCATTTGTATGAGAACTCACAAGGAGAGGGCCAACCCTTGTAATCACAGATTTTGATTATTTTAATATATATTATAGGGTAGAGGTTCCTTAGTCGCAGGTTAAATGGATTTTATACAACGCTCCTTATTTCTCGAGAAACAGGGGGGGGGGAGTCTAATATTATAACACAACTTAAATACTTATTTTGTTGCCAGATGACTATATCAATCGCAGCTCAGTTGGTACGACGTTTGCTTTTTTATTCGTGGGCTCGGGTTCGATACCGGAACGCGCTACATTTGCTTTTCTCATTTTTGTTTTATAAATATAATTGTAAATATAATATTATAATCTGATTGTCTGTTAAAAACTATAATTTTGTGTAATAATTGTAATTTTAACGTATTTATTTATATTTTTTGTAACTAAATAGTTGTAAAAAGCGTCAAAAAACTGTTATTAGTTTTTTAAATCACTTTTAAAATGTATTTTAAATATTCATTATACATGCAATGACATTGAACAATTGTGTGCCAATTCGTGATTTTAAAGAAACATCATTTATGTATTTCTTTAACAAGGCAAGTCAATGAAATAGGACAGTCAGTACGACGGAAGAAAGCAATATTACCCTGTTTTTAAAGTAAAACGCATGGTTTTAATAAAAAATAACATAAAAATTAAATTTTAACCTATTTTTTTTTTTTTTTTTTTGCATATTAAAGATTTTTAAATTTGCAAAACGTATGCTTGCGCTATGAATAATTTTGCTTTCCCATTTGTCTTCTTTCTGGATTTATTTTTATTTTATTTGAATATGTTTTATTTTATCACAACCAGAGGACACCACAACAGATTTTGTAATGATTTTGGAATTTGTATTAATCAATAATAGATTCAAGAAAATTTTTAATCCAAATTTTAATCCAATTTTTAATTTAAATGGCAAGAAATGTGTAATAATGGTTTAAAAATCAAAAATACTAAATTAAAATTTAAATATGTTACATTATAATTAATGTTCAATATTAAAAATTTTAATTGAGATTATTAAATTATAATTACAAGTATATTTTTAAAACAAAACATGAGAAAAATAAATGTAGCGCGATCCGGAATCGAGCCCAAGCCCACTGGATAATGAGCAAATGCCGTACCAACTGCGCTACAACCAATGTAGTTATCACGTTACAAAGTAAGTATTTAACTTTTGTTATAATATTAGACCCGCCCCCTGTTTCTCGAGAACAAAGGAGCATTGTATAAAATCCGTTGATCCTGAGACTAAGGGCCATCTACCCTACAAGATATATTAAAATAATCAAAATGTGTGATTACCAGGGTTGATCCTCTCCTTATCAGATATATGAAAAGTTTTATAAAAAATAAATACTTTAATATAAATTTGTTTTACGATATTTTTGTACCAAAATTATTATATTTTTTTTTGCTATAGCAAAAAAAAAAAAAAAAAAAAAAGTAATTTTAGCTCATCCTAGTGTTACCCTGGAAGTTGGAGAAATTGTGAACAAACTCCTAGCTTGGGTGAGAAGGCAGGTTATACCGTTGACCAGGGGGGGAGGGTTGCGATTGGTTGCCACTGTGGGAGTGGGGCTTACTGTCTTATCGTTCCCTGGTAGGGAGCTGACAGGATGGCTCGCCTCCATAATAGGCCTCTGCAGGGAACCATGACGGTAGCTCAGCAATTAACATGGTGGCGTTCGAACCAATGTCGGCGCATCGGCTCAACCAACACTGCCCGTTTATGCGCATTCCGTTTATGCGCAGTTTTGGTGTCCTGCAATCCGGTTCCATGCTACTAAATCCAAGATTAGAGCATCCCTATGGCAATCGGGAGGATGATATGATTTTCTTTATCCTCCACGCTGATAGTGCCTAAACAATCTATAACTACCATAAACTACAATAAACTATGGGTTTATTGTAGCGGAAACTTACACAGGAGTGGCACATGAATGCTAAGGACGTCACCGTGAGGAAAAAGGGTAAAATCATTCTAGTTTGGATGTCAGTTTGTCTTGCCCAGCAGCTTATAGCCTTGGCCATGGCATGTGTTTGTGCTCAGGGATAAAGTTTTCTCACTCTCTTGGGCTTGCGAGCTGCACCTTCTCTTTCCATTCCCGAAGACTTTCCTTACATAGGTCTCGGTTTTCGAGGCTTTGATAAAGCGAACGCCTTCGGTGAACTTCTAGATCATAACTTGAATTTTGGCTTTCATCTGAGTGACCGGTTTCCTTGGGAACTTGGAGGATCCGGTAGATGACCCTCAACCCGAGGTATACTATACATCCTCTAGTACTTGGGGAAGAACTATTGAGGCAATCAGAATTCGAGTGCTAAGAAATTAAGTGTTCGGCGGTTCATTTCCTTGTCCTGGATGCATATTTCCGGAGCGATGTCAGGGCAATCTGACCCAGCCAGTTTATGTGTAAAACCTGGGACGGTGTGATGGTTCTAGATATTTAAGCAACCTAATATCGTTAGTTGCAAGCCTAATGCGAAAATATTCGACGAAATAATGTATCTTTAATATGAATCATATTTATGTAGCTACAATAGTGAATTTATAAGATACATAGTATCTTATATTAAGGTTTTCAATTTTATTTGTTTTAATTTTTCTATTATTTTTTCCATTTATTTTTTCCACGTGATTTGATTTTAATTAAATTTATACATACATGTGTACAGAACTCCTTCTACAGCTAACAGTTACAAATCCCCTTGCCAAATCACATTTAATATAAGGAATATATTTTTTCCAAATAAAAGATTTCTATAATATAAAATATATATATATATGTTTCAAACTTTCTTCTTTAGAAATAAATTACTTCAATAAATTCCGAAAGTATTCGAAAGATTTGGTATAAATAATAGGTACTAAAGTCTAAACAGAATCACTTATATATCTCGTAAGATGCAGTAAGATAAAGAATGAATGATGTAGAAATATATTTATTATCATAGTCTATTACGAATGGAAAAGTAACGACACAGAAAAAAAAATTAAGTACATATTTTATAGCTTCCCTTAGACATAAAAAAAATCAAGTTTCTTCATATGTTTTATGCTGTTATCTGCAAATGCCTTGGAGACAAGAGCAAAGTGTTCTCGTACCCTCTCCAAATACTAGATTAGAGTTTGAAGTAACTAACTTCCCATGGATTGTTTCTGCTGACAAAAAATCTAGATAAAAAAAAGTCACTGCTGACACAGCGTTTTGGATCATTTCATTGCGAAAACAACTTTTATTTTCCTATGCAGTGGATAATATAATATTTATTTTGTTGCGTTTTTCGTTTTATTTCTGCATTAAATATGTAATAGGATAATTAATTCTAACTATCGCTGTCAGAGAATTAATATTGCATTTATATACATAAAGGAAAAACATGGGACATAAGAGTTGGAGAAAACATATTAAAACTATATATTAAATTATTTCAAGCCACATATAATAAAATTTTTGTGAAAAATCTTGATTTATACTGACAAAAATTATTTGAAATATACGCGAATTACACAGATGTATTTTTCTTGAAATAAAATAATTATTATTATTATTATTTCGCAGATATATATTCTTTTTTGGAGAACCCATGGATAAGGTGATCAATGTTAAATATTCAACCATAAAACATTTTTATTAGTAATTTGCTACTTTGTCGTTCAAGAATATAATCTCGAACATTGGCGAATGTACTAGATATACGTATTGTGTTAATACAAATGAGGTATCATTTTAATAGTATCACAAAAAGGGACTTTTCATTTTCCCATTTGTGGGTGTCTACATAAAGTTAGAAAAATCTACTATTATCGATTATTATAATAAAAGTGTGAAACATTAAATCAAATTTATATTTTTAAAGATTCGTAGAATACAAATACCAAACACATCAAAGTAATAAGTTGCTCCAATGAAAAAAAAGCAGTTTAAATATTCAATTGAAACTTCTGATAATTATGTATACGGAAAACAAAATTTATTTGGTGCCATAAACAACATTACTAAACATATTTTATAGAAGATAATAGAATAATAATGTCCTAAAATCTAAGATTTCTTTCGATCTCAGCGTAAAACAAGAAAAATATATTTAATATCGAAATATACATAAAAAATTTCCATTTATTTAAATGGAAATGGAAATTAACAAAATATGAAGTGGAAGAAAGAAATAAGAATCTCGGCGTTTAAGCAGATAATGTGATTCTTAAATTAGGCAAATAAAACAATGTTTTATGCACCAAATTTTTTTTTAACAATTGCAAATTAATTTTGATAGCATTCTGCGAATCACAAACATTGTAAAGGATTCGCGGATGTATGTCGACTTACATCGAGGAGAAGCAGATTCGAGTGATATGTTTTTTGACAAATAGAACTGCAGAAAATAAGCACAAAATAGAGTACATTTAAATGCCTGTGTTGGTTGAAGACAGAAAGTAACTTTCTCACAAGCTATAAGATGTAATTAACCACCCTTTTTTTACATTCTAGACTCGAGCCATATTGTTGAAACTTTCACATTAATTGCCATTTCAATATTGATACACATTATTCACAATGTCCTTAAAATTATGAACTCGATTGACAGATAAAATTTTCTCTGTATATCCACCACTCCATGCAAATGCATTTCATCCTACTATCAAAACAATAGACATTTTTATATATTTTTAAATCGCGACATATACCAGGTGACTGTAATTAAAACATCGCTGACCTCCTTGTATATCGAACTACTCAGTTTAAGGGATCTAAAATGCTGTACATCAGTCGCGCCATCTTATATGAGACCATGGGGCGCAAGCGCACCTAATAATTTGATCTCTCCGCCCACCCGATTTCAATTGATTTAATTCGTAATTTATTATTTTTAATTATTTAATCGCTGAAATGAAATTTGGTTTTATTAACGTTATCAAAATAGTTTTGTTTGAAAAATAGTAAGGGCATAAATTAAACTTGCAGGAACACTGAAAACCCCTTCAGCGGATGCGTAGTTAAATTTTTCACCAAAACATATTTCCTGCATTTCGCCATCTGTTTTGATGCCTTGAATTGATAAAGCACTTAGGTGTCAAAAATGTATGCTTTTCTTGACATTTAGTTTTTTTGCACTTTCAATAGTTAGCAATTCTAATGTCATTTAAAATGAATATTAATGTATTTAATTAAGAAATTATGTGAATATAATTTAAGAAAATCATTTATAAAATAAATTAAAATAATAATAATTTAAAAATTTGCTTAGAAAAAACAATTTAATTTCGAATTACCATGTGTAGTCATTCGTTCCTTCCCACTCTCTCTCCACACATATACACACTAGGAAAAAACATTATACGCGTTATTTTACTCAAAAATGTTTGAGCCCAACCAATACTTTTGAAAAGTTGGCGCTACTGCTGTATACATATAATATTCAAGATATCTGGGAACGAATTGGGCAATAAAAAATAATCCAAATACACCGATAGATGTTGCTGTTCAAAAGTAAATTAAAAAAAAGTAATAATAAAGATTACATGTGAAATGAAAATTCTTCTTTTTAATTTCTATTAATCTTATGGAAAAGGTAAAAAAAATCTTAAACTGCTCTTGTAACTGCAATTTCAAAATATAAGCACAAGTATTTCCAAAAAATGGTGGTTTGCAGCGATCGTTGTGGAATGTCATTGTTATCAGTAATGACAATCACGCTGACGGAACGCACCTGGCTTGCAACGGTCTTTTATTAAAATTAAGGAAATGGAAAAGGTATACTTCGAGAGTTTCTCCGACTTAAGAGGTTGCTCAAAGAACTTCTTCCTCTGTAAGGTCTCAGGTGAATTATCGGTTGATTTGAGCAAACTGGACATCTTGAAATTCATCAGTGTCGAGGACGCAAACTGGTCGCTTTGCTGTCCTTGAAGATGTTCCAACCGCTATTTTTGAACAGTGAATGGCTAATGTTGTACGAAGTTGTAGTGCACTTCAGTGTCATGTCACTTGGGTGTTTTCAATAATACAGTGTATATCGTACTGAGAAAAATAGTACATTGTTTAGCGCATGTAATCAGTCATAATCAGTAACTGCTGACCATAGACAGAGAGAAATCACCGACCTTTGCTTGATATAATTGAAGAGGATTAATATCAACCACGATGGTTTCTGTGCAGCGACTGTAGCACTTGGGACACGGAAAACCCCCTTACAAATAATTACACCCTACTCAACAAACGTTATAGTCTGGGGTAGGTTAACAGTCACATTAATTCTTGGATCTTTCTTATTCAAACATTCTGCTCGTTATAGCCTGTATATGCACCTAAACGGCCAAAGGCTATAAAAGGATGTTCGAAACTTTGTTGTACCAATTTAGAACAGTGGCTATATCGAGACTCAATAACCGATATGCATGATGGAGTGCCTCTGTGTATAGTCGTTTCTTCGGCAACGTTTCACTAATGACAGAGAAATCAGTTGTGCTTTTCCGACGATCTACATATCTTCTCCAGATTTTAATACGAGTTATTTTTAGCTGTAGGTGTACTTAAAATGTCTTGTTTATCGAGGATGTCTGGTAACCTTGGGAAATTTGCATCTCAGTCGACCAGTGACGATCAGCTGTTTTACAACCTGTCCACAGACTGTGGATTTTACATCATCAAGAATGCAACCATATTGATAAGATTTCCATACGTTGAAATGTTCCTTGTCACATAAATGTGTAGTACGTTGAAATAAACGTGTGCTTGTATCTTTTCAGAATATGTTAATTTGTGTACATCGCCATCTATATGTGATAACTGGAATTACTTTTTTTCTCGTAGTTCGTTTCCACGCATCTTGAGTAGTATGTGTTCAAAATTTAACTCATATAGACTAAGTAGTTCAATACTAAGAGAGATCAGAGTAGTGGTGCTTTAATTCTCGCCACCCTGTACAGTGTACAATTGTTCTTTGTTCCCAATATTTTCATTCTGGAATTCAATATCTTAAAGCCATTTCTATTGACTGAGGTTGAAAACAGTACATTAACCTCTTGCGCTCTATTACGTACGCAGCGTCCGTCATGCTATTTCGGTCATTTCCGTCAATGACGTATGTCTCGATAAAAGTACGTTCTGATATCTGGCAGATTTTTTAATTAGACACTCCGAATTCTCACCAGAAAGGTTTAACTCTTATTTTTACTTTACAAGATGATTAATATTCCATAAATAAAGTATAACCAATTAAATTTGTGTGATGCGAATTCAAAATTCTGAAAAAATCAAAAAATCATAATAATAATCTGCCAGATGTGTCACCACTGGTAGCTAGTGATCTACATTCAATAACAGCGCTAGAGCGCAAGGGGTCATACCTCTCTGAAACTGCATTGACACTATTACATACTAAAGCTTCTCCGCTTCTCATCGAACTCATCTTTTCATTTTTTCTTTTCAATATTAACACTGCTTTACGATACTTTTCCAAATTCTTAAACTATATGTTTTCAAAATAATTTTCAGTACTATCAATAAACGTATTTATGTTCAACAAACATAATTTACATACAAACATGAAACATTTAAGCGCATTATTATTAACATTATTATTATTATTATTATTTTACTCTTGCATGTATATACTGTAAACTCTGTCTAAGGCGGAATCGATCGGGACAGAGAAAATTTTCCGTAGTAGACAATATTCCGCCTTAGACAAATTCTACTCTATGTAAATGGATTCGCAGGGACTTGGAACTCTTTCCGAGTTAGACAGATTTCCGTCTTGCACAGAGTCCGCCTTACAGAGAGTTTACTGTATACAGTTGCGCAGACGAAAATTTTTAATTTAGAATTAGTAGCATCCTAAATACCGATATTCTGGTTCGAAAAAACTGATTAATACATTTTAAAAACTACTTGTAAATTATTCCGAAAATCAGTGGTAGCAAACAAATCTTTATTTTTTATAAATTCTTCCTTTAATCTTGAAAATTTATTAGTTTTCAAAGTTTCTAAGAATATCGAACGCTTTTCGGAGTAGTTAGTAGTAGTCGTTAGTTGTAATTGTATATATTCGTACCTGGTTATAAAATGATTTTGTGGATAAAAAAAGTTTTTCTCTCTTTTTACTGTATAGACATGTAAAAATATACGCAAACTTATACTGAACAATTGAACTACTCATTGCAAATATGTCGTTTGCATTTTTAATTATTTCTGTTTTATACGATGTATCTAGTCGATATATCTGGGCGCGTCTTCTATTTTAGTAGCTGTTTCATTATGAGATCACTTTTAATTTTGGAACCAACAGAGTAATATCTTTCGAAAATTAACAGTGTATAATAGGGAAATTTTCAAGCGAGAAATTTGTAAAAAACATCTGCTTTACCCTAACGTGCATTGCCCTAAGACCTGCATTTCATTGTTTGCATATGACATCATGCGACTCGTTTTTTGCTCTTAAGATCTTTGACAAGCAAAATAATAAAAGAAAAGGAAATTTTCAAACACCGATATATTAGTTGATTCAAAATAATATAAACTGCCTTAATTGCACATGGATTTAAAAAAGCTTTGTCTGAGTTGACGTAAGCTATTTTATTAATCTTTCTCATGAATCATATTAGCATAACGACACCAAATTTATAGCATACGTCTCTTCATTTTAAACTAAGCATTAACACTTTCAATTACAGTCTTAGTACGGGTTTTCTGTATACACAAATCTGCCCATATTTCTACTACTTTACCTTTAATATAGCACTGATTAACTGTCATAAACTGAATGCTCCGTTATTTGTAATTTAGTTGAAAACAACTATCACTGAAATCTGCGGCTGTAAGAGTGCTTTTAAACATGCAGTTCTGTATAAGTAGGTGTTGTGTGAAAAAATTTCTTAAAAATCAAGAAGAAAATGAAATGACGTGTTAAGCATAGGTTATGAAACATTTTACAAGACATTCAGAATAATGTAACAAAATATTGCCGTTTCACACTGGGACAATGACAAAGTAAACAATTTGAAAAACACATAAGGCCAATTCCATGCGACTCACATTACCATTTGACACATTTTTCCAAAAGTAAATTCTATATACATCGAAGAAATATCACACTTGCTTTTAAAAAAGTTCTTCATAGATATCTGGGGCACAATAAGAAACTAAGAATAACATTGTAATAAATTTTTTAAATGAACAGGTGGTATGCAGACCCTAATTTGGTACTGTGACTCACATTACAAAAAAAAGGAAGTCAAGTTTTATGGGTTAATGAAGACCTAGAATTTCCCCTCATTTATCACAACACAGTAAAAAAGAAGTATTTCATAGAGTACAACACACTTTCAACTTATGGTCGGTTGGTTGATTGGGGTTTTATGGCGCAAACTTCAACTTATGATATACACAAAAATAATATTGTTTTAATAGTAATTAATTATATCAATCGATATTTTGTGTGTTACTCACGTTACATGGTATTGCGACTCACATTACATTTTCCTCTTTAGCCATTAATCCTTTTGAACTCGCAACGGAATATTCGAAAAAAAAAATTGTTTCAAAATATGGAAAAGGAATTTTCTTATTTTTTTCCACCAAAGTTAGAAAGATAAATTTTAATTAAATGTTTGTGGTGCGAATCTTGATTAAAATTACGTGGCCCCTCAAGGGTCTACACTATAGTTCCCATGTTATGTGGAATTGCCCATAACACATTTTAAAACTGAATTTTAGCAATTGCCTTCTAAATTCTGAAAAATATTTGAAAACTTTTCTGCTGACATGTATATGAGTATACATTCTATATAATATGCAAACAAATGTTTTCAGTTAAGGAGAAAATAGAGCAGTTGAAAATTACTCTCCAGCAATTTCCGTCAATAATAGGAAATGTACTCGCAATATTTATGCGAACATGTGTACGATCTATAAAGTTTCTGCACATCAAGTAATATGTTAAGTTCTAGTTAAATTTAAAAACGCATACAGCCATTGAAACCGCATTTCCAACAACTGTAACTATATGACACTACTAAAAACGAATTATTTTGTTTGACACTCTAAATGAACAATAAATTTTATGCACACCGTAAGCTCAACTAAGCATTTCGTAGTTGTCTGAGTGATGCATACCATTTTGAACATGTTAGAAATTGTGTAACATAATTAAAATACATTGCAAACGATTTATCCCTATAGACTATAAAGTAACGCAATTATTTGATTGCTCCATTAATCGAACTATATCTGCTACGCTATTCATTTTCAATATTCAACATTCAATGGTAAACGAGTAGACTATAGAATGAACCTAAGACCAAACCTAAACCTAACAGCATTGAATTAACCTAAACCTAAGACCATAATGTAACGAAATTCTTTTTTATTGCTCCATTAATCGAACTATAAATGCTACACTAATCATTTTCAACACTCGACATTCGATGGTAAAACTTTAATAACAGATATCAATTGCATTGATATCCAAATATATTTACTCGATTAAGAATGGTAAAGATGGACAGGCAAGCATATAGACGGCTAGACAAACCAAATTCATAAACGCTTTCAACTATGTTGGAAAGTGTTCTTTACGGTAAGTGTTGGTAATCCTTTACACCACAGAATAAACCTAATATCAATGTATAAACCTAAACTTAAGAACATATTGTAACGGAATTGATTTTATTGCTCCGTTAATCGAAATATAAGTGCTACACTATTCATTTTGGATACTCAACGTTCCATGGCAAACCTTTAGACTATAAAAATGTGGACCATGCAAATAGGACCATGTCATAAACACAAATGTAATACCGTAGAATAAATCTAAACCTAACATCATAGAATAAACATAAGACCATAATGTAACGGAATTATTTTGTTTGTCCCATTAATAGAACTATAAATGCTACACTATTTATTTTCAATACTCAACGTTCAATGGTAAACATTTAGACAACAGATTAAATCTAAACCTGAGACCATATAACTAACCTAAACCTGACACCATAGAATAAAATTTAAACTAAAACCGTATAATAAAACTAAACCTAAGACCATAGAATAAACCTAAGACCATATTTAAACCTAAACATAAGGTTAATAAACCTAAGAGCATAATGTTACGGAATTATTTTCATTGCTCCATTAATCGAAGTATAAATGCTACATTAATATATTTATTACTTATCATTCGTTGGTAAATTTTAATAACACATATTAATTACATGGCAATTCGATTATATTTATGCGAGCCAGAAATATGGACTGACAGACAGATGGACAGCTAGACAAAACAAATTCATAAACACTTTCAACTTTGTTGAAAACTGTCAAAAATAAATTATAAAACTATCCAAATTGAAAAAAAAAAAAAAAAAAAAAAAAAAAAAAAAAAAAACACTTAATTTGCATTGGAAACTTGCCCCTAACAATTTTAATAAATACTGGAACATTTATCGTTTAAAGTGGTTGTTATTTTATATACCATAATCTATTTCAATCCTTCATTAAGTTAACTATTTTACTTCCTGATTTTCGATAAATTGAATGCGTAATAAGAGTTCAATTTACTGCAACCAATATTTTAACAACGAATAACTGATTGAGAAAAATCGCTAATTAAATAACTGAGATACATGAAACTAATAATGCATATTTTACAAAATATTAATAAGGTAGTAATTATTCAATAATAAATTTATGCATATAATCGACAATTCTTCTCCACATTTTTCCCCGAAACAAAGTGCAATTTAACAGGTTCTCATTAGACAAGCTTTCACAGTAAGCAATATTTTACAAAATAATAGCACTAATTAAACCAAAGTATGTATAATTTTGTTGTTTAATTAAATATCTTATTTTCGCTGAAAATAGGTTTTTCTTGAACGCGAAAAATGCTTGTTTCGTTCTTGAATTTGCATTTACATAATTCCCTAAGATAATTTTCTATTATCTATTAAGATGAAAACTGGTAAGAAAAAATAACTAATTGTATTGCACTGGTTTTGTTTTATAATACATTTTTGCTTGTGATTGCAAGATATTTAATAATGATGGTTGTAAAAACGAAATTATCTGCATTATTGGATTACATTAAATCGTTAATGAAAATGTAATTCGATGCTTTCATAATACTATAAATAGTTTTTTAAAACTACAATTTTGGAATTAAATGTGCCTATTATTTATTTATTTTTTGTGGACAAGAATAGATGGTAAAGTTAAGATACGCTAACATATTTAAAACAACTAATTCAAAATGAAAGATAACAGCAATAATTGTTCATTAATAGGAAATAATGCTTATAAAATTTATAAATATGAACAATTTAACAAATTTAGCTTAAAGACAAAAATAAGTTAATGCATTTGTAAGTGCATTAAAAGTCATCGTATTTATTATTTAATATTACTGTGAAATTAGCTGTTTCTTGGTTTCTCAAAGATTGATAAAAAATAGATCCTTATTTCACCGTTGGCAATTTTTCAAATTCTACAAACTAACCGATAAAAATAATTTAATAGCTGATATTCTAGAAACTAGTGAAGCCTAATTTGTGAAATACCAAGAAAGACTTTAAACAAATCTGCATGTAACAATAACTTTTTTACCAAATTTTCCGACGGAAAATATTGCAAATTTACAGATTAAGTTATTTTTTTATTAATAAGATATTTATATTGTTATCTTAAAAAAATCCAACACTAAAGGAAATATGACATTACTAATTTAATAACGTGATGAATAATATTTAACTTGTAACTGATTATTTAACTTCTCATATTCGTCGAAATAATCATATTTAATTAATTTTATTTTATGTACATGGGATTTAATTGAAAATCTAAACGAAGGTGATATTTTGAGAAAATTGTAAATATTAATATTAAAAAGCATTAAAAGTTATCGTAGTGTTTAAATTAATGTTAATTATTGAATTTTTTCGTTCACACTTAAATTTCATCTATAATGCAATGTAAGTTTTTAAATTACAAAATTTTAATTATTAAAGAAATCACATGTACAAAGTAATAAACATAGCAATAAAGTTTTGAATTTAAACTTTCAGTAAAAAAAAATATACATATAACTATTTAAAGTTCTGACTTTTAAAATTAAATTAAACTTATTGAGTAAAATCAAAATACGGGTTAACTAATTATGTAAGTATGCAATAAAATCAGAATACGGGTTACCTAATTATATAAGCGTGTAACAAAAAGCAAAATACACATTTAATGTCACCATATTCTCGTTCACTTTTTAAAAATTAAACTAAACTTTTTGAGTGCAATTACAGTACATGTAAACTAATTTTATAAGCATGAAATAAAAACAAAAAAATTGCATTAAAGTTACACAAAATCTCATTTACGATTTAAAAATTAAATTAAACCTATTGAGTAAAATCAAAGTACAGGTAAATTTACATTCAGAACAAAGCAAAATGTGTTTTGTTAAATTCTATATTTTTTATCTCTTTACGTACATATGATTACATTAACGAAATTTATAATTTAAATTTACATTGATATTTGGAATTAAAAACATGAAGCTAAATGTATAGAATATCTTTTGAAATTTGAGTTCTTGCTAAGGAAATTGTCCTTTAAACTGTATAAATGAATAAATTGATAAATAGATTACAACTCTAGGAAGTTAAGCTTTACAGCTTTATAACTTTAGTACACATCCGGTGTAACATTAATAATACGAAACAATTACATAAAAACAATATGAATAAAAAATACAAATGTATCAATGCGAAATGAGATTACAGATGTATAATTTAAAATATAACATTGATATACAGTTTGGTCAAAAAGAAAAAAAATGCCGATATATGGAGTAGGGTAGAGTGAAAAAACCCGAAAATCGGAAAACGAAAATGCAATACGCGTAAAAGTTGTGCATGGTCCTCAGAAATAAAACTGCTCAGTTTTTTCAAAATCTAGTTTCCTCTTCCGGTGCTGCCGGGACCCCAATTTTTACGAAATTCGTCAAAATTGCCTTCTACATCTTATATATCGAAATAAACATGAAGTTCGTATTAAATTTTGATTTTCCTATCTTCGATTTTTTTCACTGCACCCTATTATGGACCTCTCGCGGGCGGTCCGTTCAAATGATCGAGATGAGATTTCGGATATAGTTACTCAGAAGTATGAGCTCGAGATTCTGTGAACATCACCTTAGTGGTGCTCACGGTTACGGTCATAGGTACAGAAACGTGATATGCTAGAATGGCAACTTCCATGTTTCCCGTCGCAAAATGCTCAGCGTAAAGAGCGTAAAGACCGTAAAGAGCATTGGAACAATATACACAAACAAGAGACAGTACTGCTAATGACCAAAATCAACAAGTCAAATTAAAAAAAACACTAGGCTGTTTGAAATCAAAGTAAAGTATAGTAAGTTTCATAAGGGGATTAAACTTGCTTTGAAAGACATGTTAATTAATCTGGATGAAATTCGTAGAGCTTCAGAATGCATAATTTGATGAATGCCAAACCTTTATGTGTAATGTATATGAGAAATACTTTTTTTAACTTTATATGTCGGAATTGATTTATCCGTAATTTCTCAGCAGTGTTTAATGTAGGTAAAATTTTCTTCTATAATAAACTTCTATACGTAAAAATACTTTTTACCGTCTCATTCACTTTCATCATAACCTTTCAGTGACATTTACGTGATTTATCGATAATGTGGGCGAGAATACATTATTCTGTTTATGTTAAAATGACAATCCATTATATATATATATATAAATAAATAAATAAATAAATAAATAAATATATATATATATGTATGTATGTATGTATATATATATATATATATATGTATGTATGTATGTATATATATATATATATATATATATATATATATATATATATATATGTATGTATGTATGTATGTATATATATATATATATATATATATATATATATATATATATATATATATATATATATATATATATATATATATATATATATATATATGTATATATATATATATATATATGTATATATATATATATATATATATATATATATATATATATATATATATATATATATATATATATATATATATATATATATATCCCTTTATCTACTGACGGTACTTGTAAATACCATGGAAATAACTTTTTATAAAATTAATTTAATATATCGAGAGTTATAGATGTATTAATTTATCTTGTTCAAAATACATTATTGGTAACACAAAACAAAAATATTTTTATAAGAATGATTCCTTTTGCCTTTTCATCGTTTCAGCTTTCTTGGAGTTTGGAGGGGGGGGGGGAGTGAATTCTTCATTTCGGAAATTTTTCGATATTTCTATTGTAAGAGCATTATATTTGTACATTTTCTAATTCTGAAAAATACTAAAAAACTGTTTAAAATAAAAGATTTGAGTGGAGTTAAAAATATTGTGCAAACTCCTTATAAATTCTAATTTAATTAATCCTACTAAATCATCCATTCCTTCTAAAATCCTTCTTAAATTTATTAAATGAATATTTAAGCCTTCTAATGTAGTTTCAAAAATTAACAGAAAAAGCTTTAGCAGATAAATTATTCATGAATTGATAATTAAGTACATAAAGGGATATAACATTTTACATGCTCTTTACTATGAACTGCTAAATATACATGGTGTCCACTCTCAATGGTGTCCAATGGCTAATTCCTAAATCGTTAGTCTTAGACATATATTTCCAATTACAAAAATATTTTAAATGAGGTATAGACATATTTTAAAAGAGATTTGGGTCAATAAAAACATTTCTTAAAAATTTACGAAATTTAAATTTGTATACAGTGCCCTGTTCTTTAAGTTATATTTAGTAAAATTTTCCTGTTACTCTGACAAGTTAGACAAAAAATCCCCGTTATTCTACGATTAAAATTGGCCGCGTAATAACTGTTTAAAGTTGGAGCATATTTTTTGCTGCAAATTAGGGGTCATTCACAAATTTATTAGAAATATAATTTCGTCAGAAATATATATAAAAGAGCGGTTGAGAGTAAAATTAACATTGCAATATAAATTTAAAATCTTTAATCGTTCTGACATATTAATGCAAAATATACAATTTGTAATAAACATACAAAAAGAATGAAAAAGGGAATTTTTGTTAAATAAAAGGATGAAAATTAACAGTTTAAGTTTTTGATAATTGATTCTTATGTATTCTGTACATCTGAATACGAAATTGATCTCCATTTTTTTACCATCACGTAAATATTTTTTGCAAATCGTAAACTTTAAAATTATGATAAGAAAAAATAGCGAAAATTTGATACTATAAAATAGATGTCATTGTTGAGTTTTTAACTTTTGATAATTGTTTTTTTTTGTATTTTTTACCTCTGAATCCGTACATGACCTTCATTTTTAACCGTGAAAAATTAAGAATTAAGGTAATTTTCGGATTCAGTGCTAAAAAATACATAAAAGTTAAAAAAAATACACAATCATCGCAGTCTTGTGTTATCTAATCTAAAACGTGTTCTTAAACTTTGCGGTAATCTACCAAAACTTTTTTGTGTTATCCTGTAAAATAAGTATAAATGGTAACAACTGAATATCATAATAATGTTATATTGTCATCGGATTTATCTCATTATGTAAAATTTAATCTCGATCGGATATTTGACAGTGAGTTAAAGTTCGAGTATAAATTTTGAACTGGAAAAACATACATACGATCGTTGAAGTTAAATAAGAAAATTATAAAAATAACATAATTTTTGTTAAAAGAATTGATGAAAAGGAACTGTCTCAGATCCTTAGAAAATAAAACATAGGTTTAAATGCAAATCTTTTAGTCAATCTGAAAGTTAATAAAAGTTAACCCAATCGTAATGCTTGTATGATTTTTTTCAATGCCCAGATACACAGGAAATATGTTCCGCAAATACTTTAATTACTTGGTATATGACACTTCAAAGCATGCAAAACTCATCTGTGTTCAGCTATAGAAAAGTGGGAAAGTCATGCATTTTTAAGTTTCATAACTTGGTCAATTTTAGTGTTATGTGAACGGGACTTTTTTTGTCTTACTTGTCAGTGTAATAGGAAAATTTTACTAAGTATAACTTATAGGACCGGGAGACCGTATAAAAATTTAAATTTCGTATTTTTTTAAGAATAGTTTTATTGACCCCAATTGCTTTTAAAATACTTCTTTGCCTCATTAAAAACATTTTTGTAATTGTAACTATATATTTATGACTAACGGTTTATGAATTAGCCATTGGACACCGTTGAGAGTGGACCATGGTGGATGAGATATTAGGAACTACATGCGTTCGGTGAAAAATAACATGGAAGATTATAAATCGCAGTCACTAGATATATAAAACTTCATGGCATCGAGTGATCTTTTAGATCTTTTAGAGTGAGATATTTTAAGATGCAGCCCGTTGGAGGGATTTATAAGCATAGCAGATTCGGGACTCTGATAAGTGCTTCCTCGTTGTAAGACGATGATTATACTTTTTAACACTTTCCAACAATGTTGAAAGTAAATATATTCAGACTGCCGGGAAATTTTTGTATGTTATTGACGTTTACCACAGCTCGTGTCCTATTTCAAATGAAGGTTGTAGCATGTTTAGTTCATTTACAGGTACAGTCAAAACTATTCTGTTATATTACGGCCAATGTGAAGAAATCGTTTGCGGTATATTTTAATGATATTACACAATTTTGTACATATTGAAATTGATATGTATCACTGAAGTGTACTGAAAGTTTCTTATTATACAGCAATTATTTCAAATGATTTTTAATGATGTTACATTCTTTCAAACATAATAAAATTGATATACATTTATGAAGATTACTAAAATATGCATTTTGTAGAATATGCGGTGCAAATAATAGTTATTCATTTACAAGGCCACTCTAAATAATTCCATTACATTACGGTACATGGGGAAAATCGTTTGCGATGTATTTTAAGGATATTACACTATTTTGAACATATTGAAATTGATATTTATCACTGAAGTGTGTTGAAAGATTCTTATTATACAGCGTGGGGAGCATAGAATTTATCTTTCATTTACAGGACACCCAAAATAATTTTGCTAGAGTAGAAAATGAACAATAATTGAACTATTGAAGGCTACGTCCAATAATTGCTGGAAGTCCATTTTCAGTTGTTGCATGCGTTTTTAAATTTAATTATTTTAAAAATATTACTTGGTTTGTATAATTTCCATATATCATGTACAGGTCTGCAAAAAAGTTTTCAATAACATCCGTTTATTGGCAGAAATTGCTGTGTGGAAATTTTAAATTTTTCTATGCGTTTAACTGAACTAACTTTTAGCATACATAACTCTAGATCATATATAGGGATGCACAAAAAATTGCATATTTTTCAGACGATTCATGGTAATAGCAGTGAAGTTTTGTTACAGTATTCTGAATGTGTTGAAAGGTGTTTCATAATCTATGCTGTACGCATGATTGTCCGTTCTTGTTCAAATATGAAACGAATAAGATGTATTATTAAACTCATTTGACTGCTGAGGGAGGAGTCCCAACATTAAATCCACATCCTAAGAAAATTATATGTAATTAAATTATGATTTCTTAAAATTAGAAGAATTCCTATACGATATTAAGATATGGGCATTCGAAAGGTCAGATTAAAAATAAATTCATATCTTAACTTTAATGTCCAAATCTCTGAATCATCTTTACGTTAAATATAAGTGAATTACTTTAATTTCCTAACAATGGAATCTATTCTTTGCTCCAGTTTTTGTAATGACGTGCATTGTATTTTTCATTACTGTAAATAACATGCACCATAACACATTTGCTTGCAAGTAAAATAAATATAATCGAATTACTTTCACTAGGATTTACGTCATTGAGAATAATTCATATTTACTAATATATTCACAGAATACGCTTTATGCACTAAGGCTTTGTGCATCATTATCAATCTGAATTTGTAAGACCTAGAAGCATTGCATGCAACATCAGCATTTTACATGCTTGTAGAACATGCTCTATCATTTGAATCTACTTGCATGCCTTGATGATTATGTTTCCTAAATAAGAATAATGAATATATCTTAAAATACGAAAAATCCACGACACAGACTAACAAACTGCTGATTATTTTTAAATTTTCAAGGGTTGATTTCGTTTTGGACTTTCATTTTATAATGAATATTTTTTATGATATTTATATTGTATATAAAACCTAAAATAAGTTATAAATACTGAATTTATTTCATTATATATAAACTAAATTGGTATGTTCTATACTTATTTAGTTTATATATAAGGAAATATATTCAGTATTTATAATTCATTTTATATTTTATATTTATCATATGTGTCGCGTTTGCATCACATTTGAAACTTAATGAAAATTCTGTAACTTTACTATGCATTATTTCATTTAGGTTGCATTTCGTTTTTAATCTATCCAAATGTCAATATTAATTTTATATGATTGGTTTCAACAAAATGTAAATAATAATTATATGATGAAGATTCCAAAAAAAAAAATTATATTCCATAGCTTATATATAGAGAGAGCAATATCGCGATGCTATTTTTTTCATGAAACACATTTGTATAATTTGAATGCATTGATTGACAAGTTTACTAAAAGGTAGGAATTAGATATTCTTTAAAATAAATGTTGATGCTATATTTTTAAGTATAACATTTAATCGTGTATTTGAAGATTATTTTTAAGCATCCAAGCAAACCAATAGTAAAATGCTATTTTTTCGTTTTCATCAGGGAAACAGAGGAGTTTCAAACGACAAAAAATATTGAAGTTTCATTTAAATAATATACTATATTACTGTTTATTTATTTATTTATGTACGTTTGGGGTAAAATAAAAAAAAAAAAATTGTTAAATTCTAAAAACACTAAAAAATATATTAATATTGTACGACAAAATGTATCTTGGAAAAGTATTTGGACCGCTGTTTTGAAGTCCAAGTTCATATTTTTAGTAGTTTGTATACATATACAGCTTAGTACGTAGATTAAAGATTATACCGAAAACATAAATACAAAAGTGTAAAACTAGAAAATACGTATAATGTAAAAATTCGAAACGCGTAAAAATGGAGCATATTTTTTTATATAACTTGAAAAATACTGGCCAAACGGTAAAGAGTTCCAATACACACCAAGACTTGCTGGTAATTATGATGAAACCAGCAAATGTTTTATGGTAGTTTATGCTGTTTTACTTTGCTGAGATACAGCATTTAAATCTTGTCTAGCAAACAAATACCAGCATGAATTTCGACCTGGTTAATTTGTGGATAAATTACTTTCCTTTATTTAAAAATAAGTAAATCCATTAGTATTTTCAAATTTTATCACGGCCAAACTTGCGCGGGTATCGCTGTTCGGCGCGACGATGCAACGTTTACGGTACATATATTATGAAATTATTATTATGAATCTTCTAATTTGACCCATTGTACGATATGTTTACTGATTCAAACATTATATGAAATGTAATATGAAAAGTAAATATAATAACAAATAAATTGTTTCGATATTTTAAACCTTTTTGATCCCTTGAACAAAACGAATGGCATAGTATAAGAAACTATCCAATCACAGAAACTCATGATTAAATCACTACTTTTTTTCATTTATAAATCTATAAAAATGTCCTTAATTTTTTTTTTCAAAATACTGGCAACTAAACTAGCAATATCAGGGCTGCCACAAGCGACTATTTTCTAATTCTATCTCACACCATTTAATTTTATTTTTCACATACAATTTGACAATATTTGCAAGAGACACATCAAAATTTATCTTCTTAAAATAGTGGTGTGAATAGAATATAAAAATAATCGCCTCTGGCAGCCCTGTCATGTGGAAATTGTTTCAATACTTATATTTCGGTATTCATAAAACAAGTAAAATGTAATTTGCAGAACCAAAATTGCTTATTCATAGTTTTTAATTAACTATCATACTATTATGCATGTTATTCATTGACGACAATTGTACTTTTAAGTTGTTTTAGTCTGATGGAAGCTCTGTTATTCACAATTTGTGAAGTAACCACCAGACATATATACATTTGATTCGCCGTCAACATTTATACAAGTAAATTGTATTATTTTGAAGGAAAATCCACTAATCCACAATTTGCGAAGGGACAAACAACTATTGCACATCGACAACCCTTGAGTTCGAGCACTGATCTATATTGGCAATTTAGTTGAAAGGTAGGTGAGCAAAAGATGGCCTGTATTCCTAACGTAGTCCACACCCCAAAACTTTAATTAGCTTCATTTTTAAACGCAAAATGGCGCTAATGCATTGTAACTCATGTACCTGCAGTGTACGTACATGAATTTAAAGAGATCACTTTGATTGGCCGTCATTGTCGTCTTTTGAAGAGTATTTGTTCTAATTTCTAGATAAGAATGTATGTTAATTCACATGTGTGTAAATTCTGTGAACTTTGATTTATAATGCGTTTCTGAAAGCTTATTTCTTTCTCTTTAACGATATTTACTTCAATTATATAAAATCAGCAGATTAACAGTTTTACGTCGTGCAATTGGATGTTCTCACCACACATGGATGTTCTCAATGCCGCCCCATACAAGGGCCACATTAGGAAAAGAATATGTGAATCAATGCAGCAAAAGTATATATATATATTTTTTAATTTCTACTTAAATATCTGAAAAAACGTCATTTATAACCACTTATTATCAAACTTCTCCAAATTTTCCACACTATTGAGAACACCAGAGATCCTCAAAAACAAGTCAGTAACTCACAGACAACGTGCATGAAAACCGTGCACAGAAAGTGGTTCAAAGACTTTTCGTGCCAGAAAATAAGAATATTAAAAGATTAACTCGAAAGATATCAAAAGGAAGAATCGTCAGAGCATAATAGTACTCAAAATAACAAGAAAAACAAAAACAATTTGGTACCCAGCCTAAAGAGACAGTCGATGAAACTAATACTACTATGTCTGGCAAAGGGTTTGCCAGCCAAAAGTAAGCTGATTTTGCCATTTAGTATGCAAAAAAAGATAAAATAATGCAATGCAAATTGTATAATTAATTCGTGCAATATGTGCTTTTAGAAAGTCAGGGACTTACTAAATAAGACAAAATCGAAAATTGCATCTGCACATTATGCGTGGAATCCGATTACAAATGTTTATTTAAAAAAAAAGTTTATTGTACATTTTCTTGTATTTTCCTTGTAATTAAATTACTTACTTTTAATGAAACATTATAATACTCTTCTAGAAGTAAAAATACAAGTTTGAAGTTTGCCGGTTATTTTTGCTTACATTTTAAGAGTGATTTATATCCCTTTCAGACCTGGCATCAATTTAAATGGATGTTTTGCTTTCGCCTTCTATTCCGTTAAATTTCATTGTAGCAATCTAAAACCAGCTTGGCATGATAATGTATGTATCAAAAATCAACATTCAGCTTTTGGATTTTGGCAACAGTACCTACTTTGTTTACAAAATGGCGTAATAAATGAGTCAAGTTGGAATTCTACGTTCTGTTGGTAAGTTTCGTTTTAATGTTATTTTAATTTGTTTAAACTTTTTTTTTTTTTTTTTTTTTTTTTGCAATTTTAATAGCAGATGTTAATACTTGCCTTATATTCTTTATAATAAATTCTATTCTTTCTCATACTTTTAGCATTTTTTAAATTATTTTAAAGCGAGTTATGGCCTAAACATCCATTTAGATGGATGTGCTGTAAAACGAAGTTAAAAAAATGAAATTTATTAATTTCTATTTTTATAGAAGAAATTATATTTTTCAATCATTTTTTATGCCTATATGTTGAAAAAACTCATATTTAAAAAGGAATATGCATTATATTTTGGTTGGGTCTCAGGTGGTTATATATGTGCCAACTTTAGAACACTTTGCACAAAAGGTGACCCATAAGGTATAATTTTAAAATTACATTATAAAGAATAATTAAATATAAATATACAAAGAAAGCATACTTTATATGTGTTATAGATAAGTGTAAAACATTACACAAAAAAATCAGCCAAATATATCTAACCAGAAAAATTATAAAAAAATCCTCAAAGCTTAAATATGGCCTTTGTTTCACCTACCTTAGGTATATTCATCTCATGACATCACGTGTCAGTACAAAAAGTACAATATGGCGAAAATAAAATATCAGTTCACGTCTATGAAAAGTGAATTTTATAAGTAAAAATTTTAATGCCTATCTCGGAAAATAGAAAAAATAAATGCACATAATAAATGCGTTAAATTATGAAGAATTGTCTAAACATACTGATATTTCTTTTAATGTCTTGGGGGTTTTATGCATTATTCAAATGAATATCAGCGAGATGATAATCAAGAATCTGACAAAATAAACATATTAAAAATATCTGATTTTCAATGTAAAGCTAACCGTTGTTGGGACTTACTTTTTCTACCTATCCTGCTATCTGTAAATTGTAGAATACAAATGCTTTCGGGAAATCAGAGTGTTAATATTTAATTATGTATATGTAATTAAAGATTCAATTAATAAAAAAAATGTATTTTTGCGTCTTATATTATATCATTAAAACGTATCTAGAATTTAATAAATTATCCTTCATATGGATATTTAAATTGCTGAAATGATTATGCTTTCAAGTACATTTAAAAAATCCAAAGGCAGTTTTAAATCTAATGATTATAGGAATATTCTTTTGTGATACTGTTTACATTTTGGCCATACATCCAGATATTTTCATTTTACGGCGCTATAAAGTTTAATGTACGTTTCCCATTTACTGCAGATTAGAGTACATATTAAAAATATATCGTGTCTAAGATATGTAATATCAAAACCGTGTATCAAATATCTTTCTTTTGTACATACATCTAATCTTTACGTCCATATGATACTTATCAGTATTTCTGTTTGTTTGGTTAAAGTTTTTCATGAATAAGTACTATTTTTAATATTGATTCCAAGAGAAGATTGCCATTTTGTAAATTTGTACTTTTACTTTCAATTTTTGAAAGCTACAGTAACATTAATTATAGCGTTTCAAACCATTTTTTTTCACATACCATAATTGAATTGGTATCAGAATATGTTAATTTTGCATTTTGAACTAAGGCATTCAACCTATATTTAGAATTGTACTCAAAATAATAATTTGAATTTTCGGTTGTCTTATAAATTAGCCATTAATAGATATTAATAACCGACAATAATATAAGATAATAATATAAAAAATAATCTAAGGAAAAAATATAAGACAATCATAAAAGACAATTAATAATCAACATTAATAAAAAAATGCAGTATATCTTCAAAAATCCGGCATCATCGGGACCGAAACTATGCCGGATGTCATATGCGGGATGTCAAAAGTAGTAACCCGGAATATCAAAACTAGTGCTATATTCGTGTGCCTTTACCCATAATTTAATTCATTATTCAATGATAATTCTGTAAGAAAAAAAAAAGAAAATTAAACATAAAAATAAAATTACATTAAATGATATTCTATGCTACAGAAAAAAAAAAATCTAATAAAGCGTGAAATTATTTCTTCTCATGTAATTCTAGAAACATCAATGCTAAATTTGTTTTCTTCAAATTTTTTGGCCGTTCTCTAACAAGTTTTCCTTGTATTTTTTACAAGTGAATCTCTATTTCGGAAATACAGTCTTGTTCTCTAAAGACGATATTAATTCTCCATTCAAATTTATGCATTTTTCTAGTGACACATTTCTTATGCCTATTGTTCATCATCGTCTTCGGAGCTGTTACTAGAGTTATCGGCGGTTCTATTTAGCACAGAGTCAGAAGAGAGACTCCACAGAACTTGTGTACTGGTCTCCACACCGTCACTGTGCAACAGTGTAGTCCACAGAAAATTTGTTCAGAAAATAATCGGATCTGACAAATGAACATATATATATATATATATATATATATATATATTTGCACTATTACTTTCGATCTTGAAGTTTTTAATTCATAAACAATGGCTATTTTTCTTCTACCATAACTTGAAAGTGTAAAAGAAAAAGGAAGGGCAAAAGACGGTTTTGATGCCGGATTTTTGAAGTCACACTGTGCATGATTATTTATTAACTGAAACTTTTAATTACTTATACATGCGATCTTTAAAATATTTGCACATAAGTAGCTCAATATGTTATTAATTTGTTATATTAAATTTAAATCAATAATTACAGATATTAAATAATTATTTAAGGGAAAAAAATCCTTCTGAACCAGTGGTTTAATAAGTTTTAGACTCTACAGTGATATAAAACAAAATTTATTATTTTACCATACTAACAGTTTATTCTAAACAGGAGTGGGCTTACAACAGATAATTTGGTGCTTGATATAAATTTTAATGGGACTTAAAACCCCTAAAAATAGTTTAAAACAAAAATGACTTTGTGTAAAGTTTTTAAAGGAGTGCCTTAAAACTTGTGTAGACATTGCCTGCAAGCTGATGAATAGGTCTGAAATTCTGAATATTTGTATCTCCAAGATTCTTAGAATGATACTTAAGGGAGATTGACAGATATGCACCGATTCCCTCCCCTTCCAATATTATCTATTTTTATGGGCGTTCTTAATTATATAAATGCGCAGCACCTATTGTGGTCTTCTGGTCCATCCGCCTATCTGTCTGTCCACCTGTCTGCAGCGGTTAACAGCGGTTAACAGCGCAAAATTTACCCAACCGAATTGTTTAAAATCTAATATACATAACTGCTGCAGAATTTTGTCGAGTCATTTCAAATTTTATGAAAATCGAATCAAAACTTTAAAAGGTATTAAAAAATGCTTTCTTGATTCTATTAAATGCGTTACGAAATTAATACAATGATATCCCATAACAGCTAATGATTTTAGGTTGCGATGGAGATTACGTCCTATTCAAAATGGAGTCACATTACTCCCGTATGACTGAATTTAATATATGTAATCGTAATAAATTTTGTAATCATGCATATTGGCATAAGAGTGCAACAGCTATTGCACCAAGATCTGAATACTTATACAATTAATTAAAGTAAGAACGCACCGCATTTGCCACGTTTGTCGAACAATTTCCGATTTGTTTTACCTAATTTCAACATGTTTTGACATAATTTAGGACTATATTTACTATTTCTGTCATTTATTTTTTTTAAACATTGTTTAAATCTATTTTATAAATTACAAAACATGGTGTGCTTTAGCAATCGTTAGTGCACTTCAATTAAACTTTTTTTTTTTGAAATAAAGTGCTCATAACATAGATTTTTATTATATTTGCTCACTAAGTATAATCTAAATAATGCATCAAAACTAGTATTCTCTTATGAACTATTCACTCAGGAAAAAAAAAAATCAAACTAATATAGTTGTCAAACCTTAAAAATTGCTGCATAAACTCATGCTTCTGAAGTTGGAAAATACCTTTTAAAGCAAAGAATCTCACAGGCTGTAAATTGTGATATAAGAATTTTATTCACGATATTCCTTATTTTTTTTCTATTTTTCGGCATATTCAATATTTCCCTACTTTAATAATATCTATCTATTCCTAATTAAAGTCCCCTTAATGTAGTACGCGTATATTAATAATATCTTATTCAAAATCTTAATTTAAGGCTTTAGATTTCCTAATACACTTTATAAGCTACCCTATCTATCATATTCTGAGTGAAGTTAATTTTTATGTTCAGATGTTTTCAAAAGCCACTTTCTTTTTCTTTCCGAAATTTTCTTCTGCGAAAAATCAATTCCCGCTCTTGACTTTTCAACTTAAAAAGCTTACGACCTTAAAACTGAAATTATTTTCTTTTAAATCTCGCCCTCACTCCCTATTGGTCCTAGTTAATTGTCTGAGAGCGGCCGCTTGTCTCCAATTTATTCTTTTCCCGTGCTACGTAATCACTGTATACTTGCGCCAGCTTGAAGAAACTGAGCTGCACGGCTTTGAAGCGCACAGAGTTTGAGAGTTTTTCGTCTGTTTTCAAATGGTATAATAGCTGTATGGTGCTCCTGACTTCGCAGAATGCGATAATTACTTAATTAACAGCTTTAAAAAAAGAGCGTGCTGCATCGCACACAGTAAGGCGTTTTGGTAGACTTATACTTCCTGAGAATTGTTGTTATGTTCTGTTTGTCAATAAATAGCCGTTCATGTTTAAGAATGTCGTTTATTTCTTTCGGGGAAATTAGCAATGGTGTTCCTTACAGCCACTCTACTACTTTCGAATGCATAACTTCTCAGTAGAGATCATTGTCTACCACTCCATCATGATTTGCGGTCATTGCTGGTCACTCTAATATAATCTTCGACTTTATATAATATTCGACTGTGTTATTTTCTACAGATGACGGCAACTAAACGGCGTATTCTTCATTTAGTCATACTCTAATCTGCGCAGAACGAGCCAAATAACCACATATATATTCTAAATAACGTTAAAAATTAAATTAGAACAGAAAAAGCAACCTGTTTTTACAATAGTGGACAATTTGTTACAATTGTTACAATTGTTACAATATCAAATACATCCTGATGTTCTTGTAGTAGGCGAAAATTAGGGGGGAAATGTATACTGCCTTCTTCTAGAACAAAAATTTATCATTTTTTAAATTTCAAAACTATAAATATTAATTTCCGACTTATGCCTATAAGGTAAACGAATAAACTGAATAGACGAATTGATCGAGAATTTTTAGTCTATATTTTTCTAGTTGATGGAACGATACATTATATTACGAATCGTTTGAATTGCGAGAAATTATCACTTTATTTCTAGAATTAATTCCTAAACTAGAACTATAGTTACTAAAACTGACTTCCTGTGTTCGATTCATTTTCAGAGGTTTTTAAATAAGTTTGATCATGATAATATAGGAAAACGCCATTGAATTTTAATAGGGATAACTAGAACTCTCAAGCAAAGGGAATTAGAATTTATAAGGATGACATGGAATTATTTTTTCTATAAGCACAATTTATTTTCTACATGTCAATTGCAGAATATTTTTTCAGAGTAACTCTTGCTATTAGATTATATCGCTCACCCGCAACAATAGTGAAGAATCTCGCAAAAATTCATTTTGCGTTTTATTCCACTAATAGATCTATCAGAGGTGCATCTTGCTACAGTGAAAGTTTCATAAATGTAGTTATTCAGAAAAACGCTTTATTACGCGATATATCCATTCGTAAACCACAAAAAGGGAGTGTATTGCGTGCTGAGATAAAATTACTCAAACCTCCACACCTCATCTGTGTCTTCATTTTAAATGGTTTTACGCTTTTATGCACGTTTTTACTACTGCATGCAGAGCTAAGTGTTATAAATTCATGTTAAAGTAATAAACATACAAAAACGTCTTTTGCATCTGCAATGAAATTTACTTTTGTCGAGATGTGTCACTTTTCTTGAGGGCGATCGATATGTATGATAGGCTAAAAAAATATGACTCAATGCATTTTAAGTGCCAAAATTTCGCAAAGGGAAGCTAAAAGCATCATTTGATTTGGAAAACGAGCTTCTTAAGAAATTATGTTAATCTAAAATGAACTTCTCCATTTCAAAATTATAACAAACTTTAAAATTTCAAATACAAACACCGAATTTTGATAAAATATTTGAACTTTTTGGTTGAATGATGAATGAACTTGATGAATGAACTAGTTTTTCAATCATAATAAAAAAAAAGTACTTTGTGAAATGAGATTGAGATGATGGTCAGAAATGATGGTGAGAGAAAATGAATTTTCGATTCTAATATTTAAGGGGACAGTTCCCCTTAAACCGGTCAAAAATGCTAGAAAACTGATTCAATTTTCATAACTTTTCACAAACTAACTAAAAAAGAAAATTCAATGAAAATTTTTGGATTGTTAAGTATAGCTTTACTTGTTACAATAAACAAAAAAGATTGATGAAAAAAATTTAAATTAATTAGGAAAACTTAATTAGGTAACCTACTGATTTTTTTGTTTTCATAATCACTATATATCACTGCGCGCATGATATCTCGTGTTCAATTTAATTTATTAACTTTAAATAGATATTAATTTAAAGATAATACTTTGCTTAAAATAATGAACTAAAATCTTTTAATTATATTTCTTTATAATATTTATAATTAATAATAAAATTTCAAAAAGAAAATCTGTAAAATTTCTCCCATATTTTTTGTTATATATTTTTTCTATTTAAGATAATTCTAAGATTTTAATTCATTTTATGCAGAAGTGTAATAATAATGAACTCCAAAAATGTCAACCCATTATCTTTACTAGTTTTTGAGAAATCATGCGCGCAGTGATATATGACAATTACGAAAACAAAAAAACCGTAGGTTACTTAATTAATTTTTCCTAATTAATTTAAATATTTTTCATCATTCTGGTTTATTTATTGTAATAAGTAAAGCTATACTTAACAATCCAAAAAATTTTATTGAATTTGCTTTATTAGTTAGTTTGTGAAAAGGTGTGGAAATTGAATCAGTTTTCTAGCATTTTTGACCGATTGAAGGAGAACTGTCCCCTTAAACGTCTAAAAATCATCAAATTAGTTAATACTTGTAAAGGAGGTTGCAATAAAAATTTTACTAATTTCATAATAGATAAATTGTAAAAAGTGATTTCTCATAAATTTTTTTATTGTGAAATACTTTGAGAAACATTCGGTGAAATCTGCTATATGGCATACCCACTATTAATTTATCTATTTCACGAATCACTGATGTAATTTGATTCCTATATTGTGATTAATAAATGTAATATAATTGGTGACATTTATCGGCTGATTATAAATAACAGAATATTTTTCACGAAAGATATTTTATAGTCCTGATCTGAAAAAAAACGAAGAATAAGGCAAGAAGGAGTCACTAAAGCGATATAAAATATCAAATAAATAAATAAACTTAAAAAAATTATTTTAAGATTGATATTTTTTCTTGTAAAGGTATAACTTTCTAATTGTTTGAAAATAGTATTGTGTCGAGAGCATTAAAAGCTAATTTTTTAATTTCACTCTAATCAAGGTAGCAGTTTTGCACTTCAATATCGAAATTTTTGTGTACAAAACAAGTTATGGAAACATTACTCTAACGTAATGTAAATTAAGTTTGATAATAATTAATTTTATGTCCATGAAATCGCAAATTTGATTAGCTTATGCTAATTCAAATTGCATAATAATCATAACAGGAAAAAAAATCGATTGTAATTTATTACGGTTTTCATTTATAAAAACAGAAATTTATATAAAGAAATATGATCCCGTTAAGCTGCTTCCATTTTATATACTTGCAAAAAAGATCAGAAGCATCATTTTATGTTTAATTAATAAAATATACTTTTAAGGCTTGTAAGTGAAACAGAAACGTTACGTACCTTACCTATTGCTTAAGAGATAGTGTTTAAAATGAAATTAAATCTGCATTAACTCCAAAATAAATATATCTTATTACTTGTTTTACATTATTTGGAACCCATGTACATAAATGTGCTACAATATTTACTTAATTGAAGAAAATCTTTGGTCTTTTTAATAATATATTAAGATATATTTTGTATTAAAATAATTTTTCATCCGGATACATATTTAAATTCCTCAGAGGATTAAGCTTTTATATATATTTCATAGAAATACTAAAATTCATTTTAAAATTTTATGGCAATAGGAAAATATTTTCAGGAAGACTGCTTGCATTTGTGCTTATATCAAATATTTTTCATTTCACGTAGCTTACAATATATATGCTACTCTTACTACAGCTTAGAGTAAATATTAAAAATGTATCAAGTCTTAGATATGAAATATCAGACGCATACTTTAAACAAATATATTCCTTCTTGAAACACACATAATCTTTATGTCAATATACTATTTGTTTCGTCATATACTGTCATGGATAAGCGTAATATTTTAGATAATAATTTTTAGAGGAAACTACCGTTATACTGAGCAATATTTTTAATTTCACTAAAAAATAAATAAATAGTTAATTTAAAATAAGTTACGTGTTTGTAAATCATATGTTGAGATCCTATTAGTGTTGGTATAAGAATATATTACTTAGGATTTTAAAATAACAATTTCAGTCAATATAAGAAACGTAGTTAAGAAAAATAAATAAGAATTTTTAATATTATTTAGAATGTACGGATAACAATAGTTAGTCATGTTTAAAATTTTAAACGAAAGATACGGGAGCATTACGAAGTATAACAACAACACATATTAAAACAAAATGAATTTTAAACAGAGAAATAGTTGCTGTTCCATTTCGAAATAAAGCCTAAAGATTGCAAATCTGTGTTTGTTTGGTTTTTTTGTAACATTATTAGTAACTCATATTTGTAACTGTAACAGACTACATATTAATATTAAAAAATCTACACTAAAAGAAAAAAAAATGACCTGTCAAACTTTTACTTATTTACTTAATAATACTTTGAATACTGGATAATTTTTTATGCTTATGAATAAAACACAAAATTTAATATGTTACTAGTTTTCTGTGAGATATGAAATGACGTTTAATATACAAATGCCCAAATCCTTACGCTATAGTTAAATACACGATATTTCAATTAATATAGAACAATTGTTTAGAAAAAAAATATTTTTAAAACCTATTTCAAAATAATTAGTTTGCTACATTTACGTTGCAGATGTTTATCACGGCACAAATATTTCGAAACTCCCGCTCGTGATTGGTAACTATTTTCACATATCACTTAAGAAAGGATTTAAAAGAGTTTCTGGGCGCATTCATTTAGTTCGTAATTTTTTCTAACGATTGGGATAGAAAAAATATTCTCTAACTTCGAAATAGACCAAATTTTTGCGTATAACAACATGGGGGTCACTCGAAAGAAATGCTGAGAAAATTACATATTCAAAGACTGTTATTTTTAAATGCTTGAAGAGTTAAACCACTTCTTTGTACTGCAAGATCTTCTGGAAAACGAGAATTCTTACGAAACAATCCTAATGTTTTACTGTTCGCACAGTCGTAAGAGAAAAAGGACAGCAAAGGAAATTGGAAGCCAGATAACGACGTCAGCATCAATACGGACTATATGAATAGCAATAACAAGGTCAGGAACCTTTAAACATGTAAAATTACATGTGTGTACGCGTGTAACATCTGTTCATGAAAAAAACGGCATTCATTTTGAAAGGGAAAATCTGAAGCAACAAAACGAATTCATCTATAATTTTTAGTCATGAAAAGATGTTTAATCTCGATTTGCCCGAATGATTGTCATTCTTACTGGAATCACATTAAAAATAAAAGGGACGTATTTTCCACATGTTAACAAGGTCAGGTTCTCATAATAGAGTGGTATGTATTTTCTTCTAGAGGTAAGCTTACAATTGTTTTTCAATAAGAATGACAAAATATACATCATTAATTCACATGTCTGAATGCCGATTGATGAACCAGAGTCAAAACAAATTCCAGCGTTAACTATATTTTATACCGCGACAATGTCTCAATTAGCTGTGCAACAGACACAATGAAATGGTATAGACATAAATACCATGAAGAACATCTCATGTATTGCGTACCTTAGTGGATCAAGAGCACCAGATCGTTAGAATCAGGTTTAGACCCTATTCACTCCACACGGTAAATTCGCCGGAATGTGGGATTCACTACAGAAACGTCCAGTCCTCGGACACGAATGTCACATGCCCCGCTCCCCCCCCCCAAAAAAAATACACATAATAATTACATAAACACATACAAACACATAATAATATAGCCTCTGGAGCACAAAGATGCGTCGCAGCAGGCAAAGGCGTATTAATTCTGAAGATAACAGTCCATCGATGAACATTTGATGTATTATGTTCCGCAATTTCTACTAAAATCGGTGATATTGTCCAGCATAACTGGAAAGCAGTATTAAAATCTGTAATTTGTGAGGTATGGCGTGTTATTTCCGCTACGTTTTGAACCGTGAAAACTTTATGCCAGAACGCCTCATTGAAATTAGTCAACACAAAGAAAGCACAAACGTAATAAGCGAAAAACTGAGAAAAAATCTGTTCCGTTCTAATAATTTTGCTCCTATTGCGTAGTCTGTGAAAATATCTATTGTAACAATAACAGTATTTTTATAATGCTTTCTTTATATTTATGTTGCCTTTTTGGTTTCATAAAATCAATTTAAATGTTTTATATGTGGAATAACATAATGATATTTATTATTTAGTCAAAAAAATGATCTTTTCTATCAGTTTGTACATCTGTGTATGCATAAAATAATTTTCTTTTCAAACGCTGTTTAATCTGCTTATAATAAAATTCAAGTTAATTTTAAAATTATGAATTTTTCATGACATTATTATGACTAAATTTAATTACTTTAATTATTTTATTTAAAAAAATGTATACATATTTTTAATGTGTTTAATACAACTTTAACAAAAGTGTATAATAACAAAAAAATGATTAATTTTATTAACTATTTTAAAATTTAGATTGGAATTAATTTTATTAATGGACTAAGTATATTATTTTATAGTTGTTCCCTATTTGTATAGTTGTATTAGTTTGTATAGTTTATATAGTGTTCTTCATTGTTTTTTATTAACAAGAAATTCACGCTCTAATACAAATACAAAATTTGAGTATGCATTTTCTATAGGCATTATTAACATTATTAATTACAATTTTTAAAACAACTTTAATTTTACTCATCAAAATAAATAAAAATTAAGTAGTTTTAAAGTAAGCCCACAGTAACTTTAAATTAATTATTTTTCAAATTTTAACGGCTTTTTAAATATAAGTGATACGTCTTATTTCCTTAATCCCATAGTTAAAATGTTTGTTTAAATTTGTAAAAGTCATTTCATTAGATTTCTTCTCTGCTTCAGGTTGCCCTTAATACCAACACCCAAATAAAAAAAAAATAAATAAATTTTCGAAAACATTATAAATAAATTCAAAAGCGTATTTATTTGCGTTAAACTAAAATAAAGGCTGAGATCTCTATATTCCGTCTTTTAAGCACTTTTTGCATGTATTTAATAACGTTCACCAACTCATTTTTCATAGTATCAGGTTACTGCATGTTGATTATGAAATCACCGCATTATTCGTTAAATTGCCGAGTGAGATAGCGCACACATTTAAACAGAGTTTGCACGACAACGTCTACTACCTCCTTTATTGAATTCCTGTTAGAAAAATAAACTTCCGACTGATACACCATTCGCAAGGGAAAACGTTATTTTAAAGTCTAACGGATACGCGTTTCTACATACAGTAACACTTTCATAACGGACATACTCGCAGATTCTCAAAAATATATATTAATATGTTTTTGTCTCTGAAACGCCTCCGAGGAGTGAACGAATCTCACGTTCCCGTGGTGCACCCTATTCAGATATTTTGCTGCTTTTTTTTAAATTATTATTTTGTTATGTATTCCGAATTAACGACAAACATACCAGACCTCAGTGTTGCAAATGGATATTTTTATAAACTTTTTGCGCTTGTCTTACTAGTGAATATACATAGTATTTAAGTTTGCGTTTAAGATTTTATAAGCATTTATTCGAAACATTCAGTTTAATACTAGAAAGGGCAGCAATTTTCAAAATATTTAAAACTCTTTAACGTATTTATTTAGCTTTTTTCATCTTTGCATCTTTTAATCTCAGCTTATAAAAAAGTTCTGGTTCTAACCGAAATATATTCATATGGAAGATATCAAAATGACCCCTTGTGGTGCATTTAGTGTTAATATATTTATCGTCGATTGATTTTGCATTTTGGATCTTTACATTTTTCTTTAGTTAATACAATTATTTCGATGCCGCATTACTCTTCAGTCACACATCAAAGCATCAGTTTGCAGATATATTTTAAAAGCTTTCCATTTTTTCACTGTATAGTAATACTTCAAATCTTCCTTGTAATATTCAGGTATATATTTTTTTATTTTTACACGCTAATTAATACAAAAGAAAATTTTGTTATTTGCAAGGAATTTTTAAATGTTTCATTCATCCAATAGCTTAATTTAAGTGGACCGGGAAAGCCCGATCTCCGCCAAGTTAAATTCACCAACTTTATGTACCTTTTTCTCAGAAATGGTGAAAGAGGTCTAGATTTTTTAGAGTAGTTAAAACAACATGATTCACGTATTTTAACACACCATTTTCTTTCTAAGTGAAACTTATTAATTAATTATTAATTATTTATTGAAAGTCATCATTAAATTAGCATTTTTGATAAGATTTCACTGGCTAAAATAAATAATTCTCAACAAATCATCAAATACCTCTGTTAAAGTATACAATATAACATTAGAAGTATTAAAAAAAATCTGAGTTCTTAAGTTTAATAGATATTGAGAAAAGGAATTAAAACTTGAAAAATCCAATTTTTGAGAAAAAGTCAATTAAAGATTTAAATGGCCATTAAGCTGTGAAGTACTCTTAGAAAGAATGAATAATGTCAACACTTATTTTTTTATATATAAACATGTGTGACAAATCATTGGAAAGCTAAAGTTTAAACTATTTAATGATATAAAAAAGTAAAAATGGATTTTTTAGTTGAATTCTGCTTTCCCGGTTCCCTTAATATTCAGATATATATTTTTATTTTTACACGCTAATTAATTACAAAAGAAAATGTTGTTATTTGCAAGGAATTTTGAAATATTTCACTCATCCAATAGCTTAATTTAAACAGACAATTATTATGTGGGTTTTACAGACCATCTAATAGAAACAAGAAAACCCACTTCAAATTTGCAGTTAACCAAAAAAGATCTCCTGATTTTTTTTATATACGTATAAAACCTTATAAAAGTATAAAAACATTTTAACCCTTAAATGCATAGTAATGCATATCTGCATCACTTTTTATTTAACTTTTAATAAATAAATTAAGTTCTCAGCAACCACTATATTCATCTAAAAATATTAGTCCTGTAAAAATTACAAAAATATAGTATTAAATAAACTGAAAAATATATCTTAAAATTTCTGGTGTCTAATCCTTAATATAAGGAAAAAAAAAAAAAAAACAATTCTAAAATAATAATTCATGTATTTAAGTGTTAAGCCTGCTTTTTATTTTATTATGTAATATATTTTTCATTTTAACAAAAAAAGTTTAAGTTTACAAAGTACGTTATTTTGGTAGCAGTTGGGAGAAAATTTAAAAAGTATATCACGTCTAAGATATGAAATTTCAAAGTCATACTTCAAACAAATATCTTCTACTTAACATGAATGTAATCTTTATGTCAATAAACCTCTTTTATGTTTGCTTACTGAAAGTTTCATTCGAAAATATAATGCCCCATATCACTTTTAACAGGAAGCTGTCATTATAGGTGACTGTAACTTTTATTTTCATTCTTTAAAATTATGCTTTATAAATAAATGTGTGTGTAACCTCAGACGAAACAATTAAAATGACATAAAATTGTTAAGAAGGAATATTTCTAAAATTAAGAAATTCGAGACAATATTTGTAATGAATCAATGTTGTAACATGAATAAAAGTAAAATTTTAGCATTAAAACGTGAAATAATGAAACATTTTCCCACGTTTTCTACAAAACTGTCATAGTTCCTAAAAAAATTGCCTAAACATTTTTTTTTTTTTTTTAAATCGAGACGAACTGACAAACTGAAATGAACAAACATCTATCAAGGGAACAGATGCAGGGTCAATAAAGTTGTATGAGTACTACTGACGTGGCCTGGGCAATTGAACATTTGTTGGTTACTTAATCCCAAAATAATTAAATTTCACCGATCAAGTACATCGGACCGGGTGAGTCCATTTTAGTTACAAATGATGTTTTACATATTTAGTTATAATAAAAATTAACAGCGTTGACTTGGTTGGAAAGTAGGATTAATTAAATATTCTAACTCTATAAAATAGCGTAAAAGTACTTCATTGTATAATTTTAGTAGCTTTTAGATATATAGACCTACAACTATTATTTTAGCTATTAATCAAAATACATCCAGACAAAGTTAAACTTCTACTTAAGTTAACCTTCAAATTGATCAAATAATGCAGTAAGCAACGTACACAAAAATAACCTATACATGGGTTCAAGGACAGAATCTGTACGGCTTTAGCATGTACTGTTGAAATAGCCCCTGTCAAAAAGTTAAACAAAAAGCAGGAATTAATTTACATCTATAAAAACAACAGTTACGAAAAATAAATAAATAAATAAATGTATATGTTTTCCTACAAAATATCTTCTTAAATAGATCTATAGATCTATGCATATACGTAATTTACTGGAATCACATGTCGGATAATTAATATTTAAATTATGTAATCAGTTGTTACTTTTTTTTTTAGAAATCCCAATGCGAGGTATGTTATTTTTAATTTAAAAAATATTCTTTAATCATTATTAGCAAAGACATTTAAATAAACAAAGTTCCAAGTCCAACGTTGATTTCTTTCTTGAATAAACACATAAAATATTTAGACTGAAATATAAGGTACGTTACGTAATTTTATCAAATACCTGGAGCGAGTGTATACTCTCCACGGACTCGACAAAACAGCTAGAAACATCAGGGAAATTTTTCTTTTGGGCATTAAACAAAATTAAAATATTATATTAGACGTTTTAATAATTAATAAAATTCGTTACTTAGATCGTTGGACCCAATACATAAAATAGCTTATTTTAGCTAACATAATTTTAAGACTAATTCGAGAGAATGTATCTCTGAAAAGTCTGAATTTTCCGAAGGAAGTTATATATTTCTGGGGAGGATAATATAGTCAGATCATCAGAGCATCAATAGAAGTCTTCTTTTTTAAAACACATGATTCTAGTCTAGATACAAGTACAACACTTAGTTCAACTCTCTAGTTAGGGCTTAATATTCTTAATTAGAGTTACAAACTTTTTTCCCCAAACCAAAGTGGAATAGGTGCCTGGTTTTTAGAGAATCGCCTTCACAATACCAATAAAGACCTTTCGTTTTGATTAAACGAAAGAGGTATGGCTCTCCTAATTCATATAATCTGGCATACGGAATGTGAGACTCACTATCGAAACAACCCAAATCTGCACCTATGAAAATTATGGATATTAAAGTCATAAAAACATCAGTCACATTGTATATGTCTAAATATTTTTTTCACCAGGGTAACCATAAAACTGAGAGCCAAAACAAATGTTTATACAAGACATCTATGAGATACAACAAAATTAACATTTAAAAACATAAAGTAATATTGTAAAATTACCAAATTAGTTAATTATGTAAAATTAGCCATGCATAGTATTAATAACCTTTCTTCGATATTATGTGCCACACAAAATTGCCTTAATTATCAATTGAAAACTGATATTTTGGAGCTTTTATGCAGAATGAAAAGTAGGGCCAATACCTATATCTATTAACTAAAAAGTTTTTAGATTATAAAGTCCGTACTCTTAGACTTAAGTGTGTTCCAGCACATATTTCAACCACATAGCAGCAGTAACGCAAGAACTTCCCACCCGCTGACAGTCGCATGGGGGCATCTAGCCCATCTACAGTAATCCTCCTCTCCCGCTCCTTATCGCGAAGGGACAGTTATGCCCCAACAGGTCCCAACTTGCCTTGTAAATATTATTCTCTTCATTCCTACTAGTCCTGCCCATTGTCGCGTGGACCCATCCCTGGGTGGCCATCCCGGGACATTGGCGCGACAGGCACAGCCCAGGCCTAGTATGTGCCATCACCCACACTCTTAATCAATAAATTTGGTTGTGTGCGTGGCGGCGCGTGGCCATCCCAGGCGGGTAGCGTGGCTGTATGACTAGTTCCGGTAGTATGTGGATCTGTAGCCTGCCGGATTGGTATGGCGACTATTCTCGGTGCATAGTTCTTCTCTTGGAGTCGCCGGGACTCTTGAATTACTTGGCGTGTCCTTTCCCTCTCTTGGAGGCTGGTAGTCACAACTGGCGAATCCCCGCGCGCCCGGGAGCACTCAGGGTGGAGTGTAACCGTCTTAAGCAAGAACCTTGTGATCTGGCGGGTATGCTCTACTTAGGCAATCAAACCATACATCAGAAATACCAAGAAACCCTAGATAATTGTGTTAATTTGAAGGTATAATAAACAGTAATAACATGCAGATAATCTATCACATACGTGGTATGGAATGGCCCTTTAAAAGGTCTAAAATCTCCACATTTTAAATTCTATATCTAAGTAAGCTGTCCTTTTTTAATACTTTTAAATATCTCCACAATTTAAATCCTGGCCATAGGAAATCTGCCCATTTCAGTGACTATTCCATTAAAAACGACAAACTGTGCTGCGCGTGAGACTTACATAAATGCATATATATTACTTTTATATTATTAAAATATAAACTACTAGCAAACCCCGCGGCTTTGCTCGCGTAATATTTGAAATATGCCAAGTGTTATTTATATGTCTAATTTTTATTAAAAGGTACTAACTAAATTTTTATTTTATTAAAAGGTATTATTTTATTTTATTAAAATTTTTTTTTTATTAAAAGGTACTTATTACTTTTAGGAATAATTTAAACAATACTATTTAAAATACAGTTTGATTAAATATCATTATTACACTGCATTAGGCAGAAATGAGACTTAAATTAATAAAACGAAATAAAACTAAATAAATGATAATGTAGAAAATATTTTGAAACTTTTATGCTCAATTAATACGCTCATTTCAGTATTCATTTGAAGTTTTGAATTTTTTAGAAACCATCTTCTTACATCTTAAAATTAACCATCATGTCAAATTCCAAGTCCTACCACCTCTCTAAACATAAAGGGCTACGTTGAAATAGGAAATGTCACCATTAATTTGCCAACATTAATTTTGAAATCGGTTTGTTATTTCCTAATATTCCACAGAAACGTATTTTAGAAAACTTTTAAAGGCCTTTTTTAGAACGTTTGTTGTTCCTGTGAACCCCAGGTGGTAGAATCATCGGCATATAATATAGCCTGTGTAGGATCAGAGACTGTTACCATTGATTCGCAACTATTACTTTTATAATTGGTTTATATTCCCTGAAATTGCATAGAAAACGTAATTTAGGACTTTTTTAGAATGCTTTTCGCACCTCCCCTTCGCTTCACCCCTTTTTAATTAGAATTTATTTTCGACAGTCCTCGAGGGCATTTATATTTTATAAGTAACTACCACGCCATATTTAAAGTTTCTAGACTTTTCAGTATCACAAAAATCGCAATTTAGAAAGATTTTAGCTCCTGCAACCCTCTGGTGGTAGTGGCACAGACAAATATAGCTTATGTTTGAGCATAATACATAGCTTATGTTTGAGAAGGTTCTATCACCATCAATTTGTCATCATTATTTTTTTAATCGGTTTGGTATTTTATAAGTTTGCTTAAAAATTGTAATTTATAACGCTTTTCGCTCACTTCATCTTTTTAAATTTGGAATTTTCTTTCGAATGTTCCTAGAAAGAAGTTGCATCTTTTAAGTAAATACCATGGCATACTTCAGAGTGTTAGACCCCACAGTTGTACAAAAAACGCAAATTAGAACATGTTTTGCTTTTGCAACCCTCAGATGGTAGTGACAGCAACATAAAATGTAACCTATGTTACAGTAGGAACTGTCATCATTGATTTGCAACCATTACTTTTGAAATAATTTTGGTATTTCCTGAGAGTGAGTAGAAATCGCAATTTAGAACGCTTTTCGCGCATTTTCACTCCTTTTTAAATTTCCAATTTTTCGAAACTGTTCTTAAAGATAATTTATATCTAATAAATATGTATCTTGCCTAATTTTAAGTTGCTATTCCCTACCGATCACAAAAATAGAAATTTAGAACGCTTTCTTGCTCCTAAAACGTCTAGGTGATAGTGATACCGACATAAAATAGCGTCTATGTTAGAGCAGAGGCTGTAAGCATCAATTTCCTATCATTACGTTTGAAATAAGTTTGATTCTTCCTGAGATATTGCTGACAACTCGGCATTTAGAACGTTTTTAGAACGCTTTTCGTGCATTTTGCTCCTGCATCTCCTCTGGGGTAGTGGAAACAGATATAAAATATAGCCTATCTTTTAGCAAGATCTGTCACTATCATTTTTACACCATTATATTTGAAATTGGTTCAATGCTTCCTGAGATTGCATAGAAATCGCAATTTAGAATGTTTTTTACAACGCTTTTTGCGCATTTTGACCTCTTTTTAAATTTCGATTTTTTTAGGAAATGTCCTTAGAGATCATTGATATCTTATAACTAACTACCATTCCAAATTTAACGATTCTATGCCTTTCCATACCGCAAAAACCGCAATTTAGAACGTTTTTCTCTGCACCCCCCCCCTTTGGGGTAGTGGCACAGACATAAAACATAGCTTATGTTGGATCAAGGGTTGTCATTTTGATGACATTATTTTTTATATCGGTTTGGTATTTCATGAGATTGTGTAGAAACCACCATGTAGAACGTTTTTTAGAACGCTTTTCGTGCATTTTCACCCCTTTTAAATTTTGAATTGTTTAAGAACTGTTCTTAGAAATCCTTTATATCTAATAAGTAGCTAATATTTGAAATTTCATATTTCTAGGCCCTTCAGTAACGCAAAAATCGCATTTTTAGAGCTTTTTTTTGCTCCTGCACCCCCTTTCGGGTAGTGGCACCGACATAAAACATAACCTATGTTGTAGCAAGGGTTGTCACCATCATTTTGACGCCATTATTTTTTAGATCGGTTTGGTATTTTCTCAGATTGCGTAGAAACCACCATGTAGAACGTTTTTAGAACGCTTTTCGCGCATTTTCACCCCTTTTAAATTTCGAATTGCTTAAGAACTGTTCTTAGAAACCCTTTATATCTAATAAGTAGTTAATATTTCAAATTTCTTATTTCTAGGCCCTTCAGTAACACATAAATCGCATTTTTAGAACGTCTTTTGCTCCTGCACCCCCTTTGGGGTAGTGGCACCGACATAAAACATAGCTTATCTTAGAGCAAGCGTTATCACCATCATTTTGACACCAATATTTTTTAAATCGGTTTGGTATTTCCTGAGATTGTGTAGAAACTACCATTTAGAACGTTTTTTAGAACGCTTTTTGTGCATTTTCACCCCTATTAAATTTCGAATTGTTTAAGAACTGTTCTTAGAAATCCTTTATATCTTATAAGTAACTAATTTTCCAAATATCATATTTCTAGGTCCTTCAGTAACGTAAAAATCGCATTTTTAGAACGTTTTTTTGCTCCTGCATCCCCTTTGGCGTAGTGGCACCGACATAAAATATAGCCAATGTTCTAAGTTGGACTAACACCATCAGTTTGATACCATAACTTTTGGAATCCGTTCGGTAGTTCCAGAGCTTACCTCCTACAAATAAACAATTTTTACCTCTTTATAATATTACTAGCAAACCCCGCGGCTTTGCTCGCGTAATATTTGAAATATGCCAAGTGATATTTATATGTATAATTTTTATTAAAAGATACTAAGTAAATTTTTATTTTATTAAAAGGTAATATTTTATTTTATTAAAAGGTACTTATTACTTTTAGGAATAACTCAAAAATTTCTATTTAAAACACAGTTTGATTAAACATCCTTATTACACTGCATTAGGCAGAAATGAGACTTAAATTAATAAAATGAAATAAAAATAAATAAATGATAATTTAGAAAATATTTTGAAACTTTTATGCTCAATTAATACGCTCATTTCAGTATTCACTTGAAGTTTTGAATTTTTTAGAAACCATCTTCTTACATCTTAAAATTAACCATCATGTCAAATTCCAAGTCCTACCACCTCTCTCAACATAAAGGGCTATGTTGAAACAGGAACTGTCACCATTAATTTGCCAACATTAATTTTGAAATCGGTTTGTTATTTCCTAATATTCCACAGAAACGTAATTTAAAAAGCTTTTAAATCCCTTTTTTAGAACGTTTATTGTTCCTGTGAACCCCAGGTGGTAGAATCACCGGCATAAAATATAGCCTGTGTAGGATCAGAGACTGTTACCATTGATTCGCAACTATTACTTTTATAATCGGTTTATATTCCCTGAAATTGCATAGAATGGTAATTTAGAACTTTTTTAGAATGCTTTTCGCACCTCCCCTTCGCTTCACCCCTTTTTAATTCGAATTTATTTTTGACGTTCCTTCGAGGGCATTTATATTTTATAAGTAACTACCATGTCATATTTAAAGTTTCCAGCCTTTTCAGTATCACAGAAATCGCAATTTAGAAAGTTTTTAGCTCCTGCAACCCTCTGGTGGTAGTGGAACAGACATAAAATATAGCTTATGTTTGAGCAGGTTCTATCACCAAAATTTCTCATCATTATTTTTTTAATCGGTTTAGTAATTTATAAGTTTGTTTAAAAAATGTAATTTATAACGCTTTTCACTCACTTCATTTTCTAAAATTTGGAATTTTCTTTCGAATGTTCCTAGAAAGAAGTTGCATCTTTTAAGTAAATACCATGGCATACTTCAGAGTGTTAGACCCCACAGTTGTACAAAAAACGCAAATTAGAACATGTTTTGCTTTTGCAACCCTCAGATGGTAGTGACAGCAACATAAAATGTAACCTATGTTACAGTAGGAACTGTCATCATTGATTTGCAACCATTACTTTTGAAATAATTTTGGTATTTCCTGAGAGTGAGTAGAAATCGCAATTTAGAACGCTTTTCGCGCATTTTCACTCCTTTTTAAATTTCCAATTTTTCGAAACTGTTCTTAAAGATAATTTATATCTAATAAATATGTATCTTGCCTAATTTTAAGTTGCTATTCCCTACCGATCACAAAAATAGAAATTTAGAACGCTTTCTTGCTCCTAAAACGTCTAGGTGATAGTGATACCGACATAAAATAGCGTCTATGTTAGAGCAGAGGCTGTAAGCATCAATTTCCTATCATTACGTTTGAAATAAGTTTGATTCTTCCTGAGATATTGCTGACAACTCGGCATTTAGAACGTTTTTAGAACGCTTTTCGTGCATTTTGCTCCTGCATCTCCTCTGGGGTAGTGGAAACAGATATAAAATATAGCCTATCTTTTAGCAAGATCTGTCACTATCATTTTTACACCATTATATTTGAAATTGGTTCAATGCTTCCTGAGATTGCATAGAAATCGCAATTTAGAATGTTTTTTACAACGCTTTTTGCGCATTTTGACCTCTTTTTAAATTTCGATTTTTTTAGGAAATGTCCTTAGAGATCATTGATATCTTATAACTAACTACCATTCCAAATTTAACGATTCTATGCCTTTCCATACCGCAAAAACCGCAATTTAGAACGTTTTTCTCTGCACCCCCCCCCCCTTTGGGGTAGTGGCACAGACATAAAACATAGCTTATGTTGGATCAAGGGTTGTCATTTTGATGACATTATTTTTTATATCGGTTTGGTATTTCATGAGATTGTGTAGAAACCACCATGTAGAACGTTTTTTAGAACGCTTTTCGTGCATTTTCACCCCTTTTAAATTTTGAATTGTTTAAGAACTGTTCTTAGAAATCCTTTATATCTAATAAGTAGCTAATATTTGAAATTTCATATTTCTAGGCCCTTCAGTAACGCAAAAATCGCATTTTTAGAGCTTTTTTTTGCTCCTGCACCCCCTTTCGGGTAGTGGCACCGACATAAAACATAACCTATGTTGTAGCAAGGGTTGTCACCATCATTTTGACGCCATTATTTTTTAGATCGGTTTGGTATTTTCTCAGATTGCGTAGAAACCACCATGTAGAACGTTTTTAGAACGCTTTTCGCGCATTTTCACCCCTTTTAAATTTCGAATTGCTTAAGAACTGTTCTTAGAAACCCTTTATATCTAATAAGTAGTTAATATTTCAAATTTCTTATTTCTAGGCCCTTCAGTAACACATAAATCGCATTTTTAGAACGTCTTTTGCTCCTGCACCCCCTTTGGGGTAGTGGCACCGACATAAAACATAGCTTATCTTAGAGCAAGCGTTATCACCATCATTTTGACACCAATATTTTTTAAATCGGTTTGGTATTTCCTGAGATTGTGTAGAAACTACCATTTAGAACGTTTTTTAGAACGCTTTTTGTGCATTTTCACCCCTATTAAATTTCGAATTGTTTAAGAACTGTTCTTAGAAATCCTTTATATCTTATAAGTAACTAATTTTCCAAATATCATATTTCTAGGTCCTTCAGTAACGTAAAAATCGCATTTTTAGAACGTTTTTTTGCTCCTGCATCCCCTTTGGCGTAGTGGCACCGACATAAAATATAGCCAATGTTCTAAGTTGGACTAACACCATCAGTTTGATACCATAACTTTTGGAATCCGTTCGGTAGTTCCAGAGCTTACCTCCTACAAATAAACAATTTTTACCTCTTTATAATATTACTAGCAAACCCCGCGGCTTTGCTCGCGTAATATTTGAAATATGCCAAGTGATATTTATATGTATAATTTTTATTAAAAGATACTAAGTAAATTTTTATTTTATTAAAAGGTAATATTTTATTTTATTAAAAGGTACTTATTACTTTTAGGAATAACTCAAAAATTTCTATTTAAAACACAGTTTGATTAAACATCCTTATTACACTGCATTAGGCAGAAATGAGACTTAAATTAATAAAATGAAATAAAAATAAATAAATGATAATTTAGAAAATATTTTGAAACTTTTATGCTCAATTAATACGCTCATTTCAGTATTCACTTGAAGTTTTGAATTTTTTAGAAACCATCTTCTTACATCTTAAAATTAACCATCATGTCAAATTCCAAGTCCTACCACCTCTCTCAACATAAAGGGCTATGTTGAAACAGGAACTGTCACCATTAATTTGCCAACATTAATTTTGAAATCGGTTTGTTATTTCCTAATATTCCACAGAAACGTAATTTAAAAAGCTTTTAAATCCCTTTTTTAGAACGTTTATTGTTCCTGTGAACCCCAGGTGGTAGAATCACCGGCATAAAATATAGCCTGTGTAGGATCAGAGACTGTTACCATTGATTCGCAACTATTACTTTTATAATCGGTTTATATTCCCTGAAATTGCATAGAATGGTAATTTAGAACTTTTTTAGAATGCTTTTCGCACCTCCCCTTCGCTTCACCCCTTTTTAATTCGAATTTATTTTTGACGTTCCTTCGAGGGCATTTATATTTTATAAGTAACTACCATGTCATATTTAAAGTTTCCAGCCTTTTCAGTATCACAGAAATCGCAATTTAGAAAGTTTTTAGCTCCTGCAACCCTCTGGTGGTAGTGGAACAGACATAAAATATAGCTTATGTTTGAGCAGGTTCTATCACCAAAATTTCTCATCATTATTTTTTTAATCGGTTTAGTAATTTATAAGTTTGTTTAAAAAATGTAATTTATAACGCTTTTCACTCACTTCATTTTCTAAAATTTGGAATTTTCTTTCGACTGTTCTTAGAAAGCAGTTGCATCTTGTAAGTAAATACCATGCCATACTTCAAAGTGTTAGACCCCTCGGTTGTGCAAAAAACGCAAATTAGAGCATGTTTTGCTTTTGCAACTCTCTGATGGTAGTGACAGCAACATAAAATATAACCTATGTTATAACAGGGACTGTCACCATTGATTTGCAACCATTACTTTTGAAATAGCTTTGGTATTTCCTTAGATTGAGTAGAAATCGCAATTTAGAACGTTTTTAAGACGCTTTTCGCGCATTTTCACCCCTTTTTAAATTTCCAATTTTTTCGAAACTGTTCTTAAAGATTATTTATATCTAATAAATATGTACATTGCCTAATTTTAAGTTGCTAGCCCCTACCGATCACAAAAATCGAAATTTAGAACGCTTTTTTGCTCCTGCAACGTCTTGGTGATAGTGATACCGACATAAAATAGCGTCTATGTTAGAGCAGGGGCTGTCAGCATGAATTTCCTACCATTACATTTGAGATCAGATTCATTCTTCCTCAGATATTGCCTACAAATCGGCATTTAGAACGTTTTTAGAACGCTTTTCGCGAATTTTGCTCCTGCATTTCTTCTGGGATAGTGGAAACAGTTATAAAATATAGCCTATCTTGGAGCAAGATCTGTCACTATCATTTTTACACCATTATATTTGAAATCGGTTCAGTACTTCCTGAGATTGCATAGAAATCGCAATTTAGAAAGTTTTTTACAACGCTTTTTGCGCATTTTGACCCCCTTTTAAATTTCGATTTTTTTAGGAAATGTTCTTAGAGATCATTGATAACTTATAACTAACTACCATTCCAAATTTCACGATTCTAGGCCCTTCCGTAACGCAAAAGTCGCAATTTAGAACGTTTTTCTCCTGCACCCCCTTTGGGGTAGTGGCACCGACATAAAACATCGTCTATTTTGGACAAGGGTTGTCACCATCATTTTGACGCCATTATTTTTTAGATCGGTTTGGTATTTCCTGAGATTGTGTAGAAACCACCATTTAGATCGTTTTTTAGAACTATTTTCGCGCATTTTCACCCCTTTCAGATTTCGAATTGTTTAAGAACTGTTCTTAGAAATCCTTTATATCTAATAAGTAGCTAATATTTCAAATTTCATATTTCTAGGCCCTTCAGTAACACGTAAATCGCATTTTTAGAACGTTTTTTGCTCCTGCACCCCCTTTGGGGTAGTGACACCGACATAAAACATAGCCTATCTTGGAGCAAGCATTGTCAGCATCATTTTGACACCAATATTTTTTAAATTCGGTTTGGTATTGCCTGAGATTGTGTAGAAACTACCATTTAGAACGCTTTTTGTGCATTTTCACCCATTTTAAATTTCGAATTGTTTAAGAACTGTTCTTAGACATCATTTATATCTTATAATTAACTAATATTCAAAATTTCATATTTCTAGGCCCTTCAGTAACGCTAAAATCGCATTTTTAGAACGTTTTTTGCTCCTACACCCCCTTTAGGGTAGTGTCACCGACATAAGATATAGCCTATGTTCTAAGTTGGACTAACACCATCATTTTGATACCATTACTTTTGGAATCGGTTGGGTAGTTCCAGAGTTTACCTCCTACAAATAAACAATTTTCTCCTCTTTATAATAGGAGTATAGATAGGTTAAAAATAACAAAAAAACCATGATTTTGATACTAGCACAGATTTTGATTTTTTAAAAATAATAATATTATAAAAACAGTAGTAGTGCGTCGATAAGCTGTCCAACAACCGACATGGAATGACCCAATAATGTTTTTTTGGTAATGAAAAAATGTGGAATACAGACAACTACCATGAACTCTTTTAAAAATATTTTTAAGGAAAAAATCATTGTTAAGTTCGCAAAATAAATAGTTTATTGTATTCAATTAGAACTAACTTGTTTATTCGCCCTGTTAGAATCCACTTTTAAGTTGTATCAAATTTTTAAAATAGGAGAACATTCTCTAGATTTTGCGCCGAAGTCCTACTATTGATACTGAACGAAGTTACAAAAATAATGATAACATTTAAAACTCAAACAAAAACAAACAAAAAAAAAATGAAGTCTGTGGTTTCAAGTAATATTGACAGTAAACTGATTGTGATAGATGAAAATTACGGTAAAAAATTATGTTATTTTGGAAAAGTTATAAATGGATACAATTTTTTTCTCTTAAAATTATATCGAAAATTTCAATGTTCGGTGTACATATTTTATTTGTAAAAGAACTCAAAAATATCTCAAAAGAATAAATATATAAAAGTTCAAAATCTTGCAGTTAATGAACGTGAAATTTGTTATTTAATTATTAATGAAAATATTTCATTAACGATCGATATTTTTTCTTAATTTGTTAAATCATTTCCCAATTTTTGCAAACTCTCTTCTTTCAATTAACCTAAAATAAAATTGAATATTGAAAACGTTTTCAAAAACTCATTTATAATAAAAATTAAGCTAATTTATAATGATTCATTTTTGTAAGTAAAATTTATTGATTGTGGGAAAAGTAAAAATGCACTTTAATAAAATTAGTAAAGCTTGTGATAATATTTATTCTTCACGATTTTCATTTCAAAAAATGTATTGTGCAATGTATTGCACAATTAACTTTTGTTTGAACTTGTTACTGAGAATTTGAATAAAAAAATGCTAGTTGAATGTGGATTTATAGTTAATGGGATTTTATTTATGGTTTAAACAGGTAATGAAATTTAATTTATTTTAGGAATTGAATTTATACGTAATTAAATGCTCTTTATGTCTCAAATTGAATTTATAGATAATTATATTTATTTATGCTTGTATTTATGTTTCTTCTTCGCAAACTTCATTCACACTTATTAAAACTATTTCATCAATTACGATTATTTTGAATAAGCCGTTCTTTTGAAAACAATATCTAGTTATGTAGATTTTTTAAATGTAATATGTTGTTATTATAAGTGTATCAGCAATTATCCAAAACTTTTCTTTTTTGCCTTTATACAATTGCATACTTAAATATACTTATATTGGTGTTGTACGATTTTATGTTACTAAATTCAGAATTTTAAACTTTACTGAACAAACCGAACTTGATAAAGTGACACGGAAGCAAAAATGTTTAGGTGCGTTCGTAATTATCTAAATATGCAACACCTATAGTCGTCGTTCGGTCCGTTTGTCTGTCTGTCCGTCCATCCGTTCGCGTATAAGAAAGCAAAAACTACCCATCAGAATGGTCTGAAATTTTAAATAGGTAATTGTCGCAAAATTTTCTCGAGTCATTTAAAATTTTATGAAAATCGGATGTATAGTTTAATTACTGGGACAGTCAAAAAAATGTCCGTTACATTACGGCGAATGGATAAAAAATATTTCAAGTGCATTTAACCTCTTCAGTTCCGAAGCTAAAATAATAATACAAATGCTTATTCATTGGTTTTTTCCAAACAAAATGACATCATAAATGACATCGTAAAAAAATATCTTTTTTCAAATTGATGCTTTAGGCGTTTAATTATTTAGGTTAAAAATATTAATCGAAAACTACAAAACCCCTTAAAAACATCAATTTAATAACCATTAACCTAAATTAACGCAATCACAAATTTTAGAGCTTTAAACAAGTAAATAATCTACAAATCCTCAAAAAAACTATTGAAAAAGATTTAAGTTAAATACTTATGAAGATTTCTTATTTTCTTGGTCACACTTTTGCGCATTTTGAAAACTCAGATGAAAATAACATTTATTTTATATGGGAATCAGCTTAGATGCTGCCATTTATTCGTTTGCTTTGAACGCAACAAACATTCAGTTATCAAGAAGTGATGTGAGAATGTAAACAAATCGGACATTTTAGTTTCGTATGGGGACCCAGGGACCGAAGAGGTTAATGATTTTCGAACAGAATGAAATTGATATGCATTTATGAAGTGCACTAAAATATACATTCAGTATAATATGTGGTACAAAAAATATTTATAAAACTAGTTATAATACGAACGCACCTCATTTGCCACGTTTCATGTGCAAATTCCAACTTGTTGAAAACCTTAATTTTGATATATATTTTAAACCTACAGTGCGTCTCATAAATGTAAAGACACTGATATTTTCGAAATAATATTTTAATAATTCAGTATTCGAAATTATATTTATGCATGTAACGAAAAGCATGTGCCAAGAAAACATTTTACAGTAAATTAAATTAGAATTGAATAATTTCAACTCGAAAATTGATAAATGTAAAAAAATTTCCCGTCTCATAAATATAAAGACAATTTACATACTTTTGAATTACCGTCCAATAAATAATCCATTATTATTAATGACAGAAAATATTCTAGCTGATAGGCTTTTTATTAAGTTGTATTACTATTCTGGCTTTATATCAAACCAACTTCGTTCGATTTCTTTTTTCAACTCAAGGACGTTTGAAAATTGTCTTCCAGAAGCATATACACTGCGAACGAGAGTGCCACAAAGATTCTTAAATAGATTTAAATCAGGGTTACGAGCGGGCCACACCGTGACATGAACCTTGCTATCGGCGAACCATTTTTTGCGAGTCTTGATGTGTGAATCGATGCATTATCCTGATGGTACAAATAATTCCGACCACCTAGAGTTTCAGCAATTGGCAACAACTGACTATCAGGCAGTACTATATGCTCTTTATATATCTGTTTACCTTTCAGAAAAGCAATATCCGTAGTTCCATTAAAAGAAAATGCACCCCACACCATAACAGAACCTTCCCCTTTCTGCCCACTGAAGAAGGATCTAGATTAACATCTTAAATCGTGCGAGTAGGAATTCCAACCATCTGGACCATCCAAGTTAAATCTCTTTTCATCTGAAAAAATGCCTTGCATCCATTCGTCCTTCCAGTGCATATGATCTTTAGCCCAGATTAACCTTCGTTCTTTGTGTTCTTTTTCAGTAAAGAAACTCTGCACGTATGCCGACATACAATGTTTTTTTCTTTCTTTTAAACGATGATGTAGTGTATCCTTTGGGATCATACCATAAACTAGTTGAGAAACTTATCGGAGTGACATTTTTTGCGACGAAACAAGTCGAATGAGCTTGCGATCGAGTCTTTCACTAGTTGTTCTTGGTCTGTCAGATCTTTTTCTCGAATATAAATTGTAAGTTTTTGATAAAATTTTATAAAGTGCAGTTCTGATTCTCCCAGTTCTTTTACATATTTGACAAACCGTTAAGCCATTAGCTTTAAATTCACGTATTTTACAAATTTCATCTCAAGAAAATTCATTGTTCCACGGCATCTTTGCAATTGAAACAAGTGAAACAACTTTGCTCGTTTGGGTAAGTTAAAAAGTATTTCTGCGCGTGCGCATTAATTCTGTACGCGCGCATTCGAAAAAAATTTGCATATGAAGTAGTTTCAAGTTTGTCTCTATATTTATGAGACAGCGCATTTTTTTTTTATGTTTTTTTATTATTCGAGACGAAATTATTTTATTTAAATTACTAGCAGGCTATGCCCGCTGCGCTGGTCAATATTTCCAAATGAACCTTGGATTAAACTAAATGGTGAATTTGAACTTGTATTTTAAACAATATGGATCTTCAGCTTGACCTTGCACATTACTGAAAACGATGCGAACGCCAGTGCGATATAATGTTATCTTAAGCGTTGGACAAAATTTAGCAATTAAGAAGTAATTGTTTTAGTTGATTATAAACAGCGCACTTATGGTCGGGTAATGAGACCGTTATGACAACAGGAATTAATACCTCTGTAACTAATCAACACATAATGAAATCGTATATACTAACACCATTCTTAAAAGTCATGCAACAGGGCCACTTGTAACAAAATATGTTCTGTAGATTTTTTTAAAAAGGCTAAACTTTCATAATCAGGTTCACTTAATTTTTGAACTTTTACTGTTGCTCTATAACTAAGTACCCTTGAACAGTATGTATACACTAAAACCTTTCCAAAATTATTACCTAACTAATTGTGGTATATCCTACGAAAGTATTATAAACAATCGGAATGAAATACAAATTTCCGTTGTAAATATATAGTAGATGATGATGATGCGATTTTGTGTGATAGAATTCATAGTAAAGTTTTCGCTTCAAACAAAAACGATGCTTTCAACAAAGCTAATACACCAATATGTGAAGTATCCGATTACGGAAGGTTAACTTGAATTCTCATGAGCAACTACTCAAAGAAAAGTGAATATGTGGCTTTTGTGATACTTTTATGTCAGCCGGGCGCAGGTAATAAATCAATAAAGATTGTTTTCATAGCATATTCTTATTTTATTATTTTCATTTAAAACACAAACCTTTCACCCATTTAATTTAAAATGCATGCCTTATACTAATTTCATTTAAAAAACTGAAAAGATAAACAATAACAGGAAATAATGCCATAATTAAAAGCAAAAAAATATTTTAATTTACATACGCAAAATGTAACCACTGCTACTGGGAATTTTAAAAATGCTATCAGCGAGATGTGCGCACGGTTGTTATAAATGTACCCGTTTTTTCTTCTTATCGAGGAGCAATTTATAAATCGCACAATATAATTCCAATTCTAATTTCTTTCATTGAGGAACCTATGACCGGAAAAAATGGAAAAAGACTCTTGTAGATTCTTCGGATGACGGCATCTGACACCATAAACCGAGTTTATATATATGAAAATAATTTTTAAGTCGTTACAAACATTGCTTTCATACTTAAATATTTTCATTGGTACTACTTGTTATCCCGTCGACCAATTTCGCCAAATTATATAAATCGTCAAACCATTCGCCAAATTATATAAATTGACATAATCTTTATTTTAAATAACGAAATAACAAATAAATTAGTATAACATTAATAAAAATACAAATAAAACGTCGAAATTAAAATCACTTGTTGACGTAAACACGTGTAGTTTGTTTAAATTTAAGTGAATTTGATATTTACGATCAACCATTATTGGCATTTAGTCTTATAGTTTGGCGATAGATTTTTGGTCGACGGAATATCTAAGTAGTACCTTTTCCATTTTTGTTTTATAACGCTAAATTCTCAGTAATTTTCCCCTTTTATTTTACATAAAATCACTATTTTTTTTTTTTATTAAGATGCTTGCATTTTTATTTCAAACTCATAGAGCCGTTTTTATTTTTTATCCAAAAGGGTTAATTTGAATTTTTTCCGTTGCTAGAGTAACGGATGTAATGATAGATATTTTGAGGTTTAGATGCCAAAGACACCGCCAAATTAGAAAAATATAAAATGTGTCATGAACTGTTGGACTTATAAAAATTTATTTGGTAGCATTCGATTCAGCATACAAAACTACATTAAAATATGCTATCATTTGACGCATAATTTTGATATTCGATTTTTTTCCCCTCCCCGTGCAAAAACCATTAGGGGTGACACTTTAGAAAATCCTTTCTTAGCAGAAGTTTATGTCATAAGAAGTATTTTTACCACGATTTTCAAGAATTTAGGTTCAGTAGTTTGCGCTGTGCGTTAATTAGTCCCCTAATCCAGACTTTATTTTATATACTATATTAGATATTCCATTTTGCGGTGAATCGATGATCGAAAATTAGTCCAATATCATTTGAAATATTACATAACAGAGGAGAAAGTACGAAGAAAGACGAAGAAGAAATGACGAATTACAAGACTTGTAATTTTTTTTTTCAAAATGTTGAATTTTTCCATAGTAATAACGTATTGAAACATAAATTTCCTTAAAAATTATCTTTATTTCCTAGATTTCGAAACTGTGAATTTTCCTATAAATGAAATTGGCGATATGACTTGAGAAAACAGATAATATTTGCTTAAATAAAATGGGTAATATTCGTTGATCTGAGTTCGAGTTTATAAATATCACATGGTTTCGGAATTACGGCGGAAAACATTTTAAAAAGTATGAAATTATTTTACAATATGTATGTGTGGCAGAAATTCACACTGTAATTTAAGTATTCGAATCCATTTTTAAAATATTAACTGATATCTATATAAGTTACAATTGAATATGAAAATGTACTCAAAAAATGATCTCTTTCACCTAAAAAAACACCATTTGTGAGAACATCTTCAAGCTAATGTCACGCTTATGCATTTTTGGCTTAAAATCACATTGTTTGGCGACAAAAGAAAAATAAAAAATTGTAAAGAAACAAATAGTAATTACACATGTGACTCACAATTACATCTGCTTGTTTCTTCTATAAGTCACGTGATGGGACAATTAGATATAAAAAAAAAGAAAAGAACAGAACAGAAAGAAAATGTCGTTAAAATTTTATCTAATCAAATTTTCAGATTCGTTTCCATATCTAACGCAAGCAATAAAGAGCCAAATATTGCGTATCAAGTGTAATATTTCTTATTAAATTAATTTTTAAGCATTACAAATATTTCTTTCAGGTTTTGATTAAATGTTTCCTGTTTTTTTAATATTATCACTCATTAAAACGGATTTTCTTCTTCTTTTTTTCTTTCTTTTTCATTTAAATAAAATTAGTAACAGTTTTTCTTTTATTTTTCGAGGTTTAATAGCCGTTTCAATTTTTTTTTATCAACGATGAATTTCGCCAAGAAATAAAATGGTAACCAACCTTATCGCCCAAAATAACAGAATTTTCCGTCATAATTCTAAAACTAATATAGGTAGAATAATGTGTTATAGATTAAAACCTTCCCTGAAACAATACCTATCTAACGGTATAGGTTCCGCAAAAATCCATGCAGTAGAACTCGAAATCTAGGCGTTCGGAACGAAATTTCCGTTTGGATTTTATATATATAATAGGTAATAGAATAGATAATAGATTTTATATATATATAATAGAATAGATAATAGATTATGTGTTATAAACTATCTCAAAGTTTAAAACAGATCGCATTGTTAGATTTCCTAATTTTAACAATATCGCGTTATGTTAGTTCCACATTCCACCACCAGGGAGCGCACTCTATTCTTAACGAAAGCGTATCTGAACGAAACTCCTTCATGCAACCTTTCCGTAGATACATGAATCGGGAGGGTGGCGGTCTTAACCAATAATTTAAGATAATTGCTGAAATTACTACGAAAAATATTTTAAAGGGGCTCTACGCGGGCCCCTAATAGAGTTAGAGGAAATCGGAAGACGTCAAAATAATCGCGGGGAAAAGTTTGCTTGGGTGCTTCGGAACTATTTTTGGCGCGAGATCTAAGCTCTACGACCAATAGGAGCCCAGATATTTAAGGAAATATGAAGTAACAAAGTCCAAAATAATAGAATTTTCCGTAATAATTCTTAACTAATCTAGGTAGAATGATGTGTTATAGCTTAAAACCTTCCCTGGAACGATACCTATCTAACGGTATAAGTTCCGTAAAAATCCATGCAGTAGAACTCGAAATCTCGGCGTTCGGAACGAAATTTCCGTTTGGATTATATATATACTAGCAGGCTATGCCCGCTGCGCTGGTCAGTATTTCCAAATGAACCTTGGATTAAACTAAATGGTGAATTTGAACTTGTATTTTAAACAATATGGATCTTCAGCTTGACCTTGCACATTACTGAAAACGATGCGAACGTCATTGCGATATAATGTTATCTTAAGCGTTGGACAAAATTTAGCAATTAAGAAGTAATTGTTTTAGTTGAGTATGAACAGCGCACTTATGGTCGGGTAATGAGACCGTTATGACAACAGGAATTAATACCTCTGTAACTAATCAACATATAATGAAATCGTATATACTAACACCATTCCTAAAAGTCATGCAACAGGGCCACTTGTAACAAAATATGTTCTGTAGATTTTTTTAAAAAAGGCTAAATTTTCATAATCAGGTTCACTTAATTTTTGAACTTTTACTGTTGCTCTATAACTAAGTGCCCTTGAACAATATGTATACACCAAAACATTTCCAAAATTATTACCTAACTAATTGTGGCATATCCTACGAAAGTATTATAAACAATCAGAATGAAATACAAATTTCCGTTGTAAATATATAGTAGATGATGATGATGCGATTTTGTGTAATAGAATTCATAGTAAAGTTTTCGCTTCAAACATAAACGATGCTTTCAACATTAAAGCTAATACACCAATATGTGAAGTATCCGATTACGGAAGGTTAACTTGAATTCTCATGAGCAACTACTCAAAGAAAAGTGAATATGTGGCTTTTGTGATACTTTTATGTCAGCCGGGCGCAGGTAATAAATCAATAAAGATTGTTTTCATAGCATATTCTTATTTTATTATTTTCATTTAAAACACAAACCTTTCACTCATTTCATTTAAAATGCATGCCTTATACTAATTTCATTTAAAAAACTGAAAAGATAATCAATGACAGGTAATAATGCTATAATTAAAAACAACAAAATATTTTTAATTTACATAAGCAAAATTTAAGTACTACTACTGGGAATTTTAAAAATACTATCAGCGAGATGTGCGCACGGTTGTTATAAATGTACCCAATTTTTCTTCTTATCGAGGAGCTATTTATAAATCGCACAATATTATTCCAATTCCAATTTCTTTCACTGAGGAACCTATGACCGGAAAAAATGGAAAAAGACTCTTGTAGATTCTTCGGTTGACGGCATCTGACGCCATAAACCGAGTTTATATATATGAAAATAATTTTTAAGTCGTTACAAACATTGCTTTCATACTTAAATATTTTCATTGGTTTTACTTGTTATCCCGTCGACCAATTTCGCCAAATTATATAAATCGCCAAACCATTCGCCAAATTATATAAATTGACATAATCTTTATTTTAAATAACGAAATAACAAATAAATTAGTATAACATTAATAAAAATACAAATAAAACGTCGAAATTAAAATCACTTGATGACGTAAACACGTGTAGCTTGTTTAAATTCAAGTGAATTTGATATTTACGATCAACCCTTATTGGCATTTAATCTTATAGTTTGACGATAGATTTTTGGTCGACAGAATATCTAAGTAGTACCATTTCCATTTTTTGTTTTATAACGCTAAATTCACAGTAATTTTTTTCCTTTTATTTTACATAAAATCACTATTTAAAAAAAATTAAGATGCTTGTATTTTTATTTCAAACTCATAGAGCCGTTTTTATTTTTTAGCCAAAAGGGTTGGTTTGAATTTTTTCCGTTGCTAGATTAACGGATGTAATGATAGATATTTTGAGGTTTAGATGCCAAAGACACCGCCAAATTAGAAAAATATGAAATGTGTCATGAACTGTTTGACTTATAAAAATTTATTTGGTAGCATTCGATTCAGCATACAAAACTACATTAAAATATGCTATCATTTGAAGCATAATTTTGATATTCGATTGTTTTTCCCCCTCCCCGTGGAAAAACCATTAGGGGTGACACTTTAGAAAATCCTTTCTTAGCAGATGTCTATGTCATAAGAAGTATTTTTACCACGATTTTCAAGATTTTAGGTTCAGTAGTTTGCGCTGTACGTTAATTAGTCCCCTAATCCAGACTTTATTTTATATACTATATTAGATATGCGATTTTGCGGTGAATCGATGATCGAAAATTAGTCCAGTATCATTTGAAATATTACATAACAGAGGACAAAGTACGAAGAAAGACGAAGAAGAAATGACGAATTACAAAAGACTTGTAATTTTTTTTTTTTTCAAAATGTTGAATTTTTCCATAGTAATAACGTATTAAAACATAAATTTCCTTAAAAATTATCTTTATTTCCTAGATTTCGAATCTGTGAATTTTCCTATAAATGAAAATGGCGATATGACTTGAGAAAATAGATAATATTTGCTTAAATAAAATGGGTAATATTCGTTGATCTGAGTTCGAGTTTATAAATATCACATGCTTTCGGAATTATGGCGAAAAGCATTTTAAAAAGTATGAAATTATTTTACAATATGTATGTGTGGCAGAAATTTAAGTATTCGATTCCATTTTTAAAATATTAACTGATATCTATATAAGTTACAATTGAATATGAAAATGTACTCAAAAAATGATCTCTTTCACCTAAAAAAATACCATTTGTGAGAACATCCTCAAGCTAATGTCACGCTTATGCATTTTTGCCTTAAAATCACATTGTTTGGCGACAAAAGAAAAATAAAAAATTGTAAAGAAACAAATAGTAATTACACATGTGACTCACAATTACATCTGCTTGTTTCTTCTATAAGTCACGTGATGGGACAATTAGATATAAAAAAAAAGGGAAAGAACAGAACAGAAAGAAAATGTCGTTAAAATTTCATCTAATCAAATTTTCAGATTTGTTTCCATATCTAACGCAAGCAATAAAGAGCCAAATATTGCGTATCAAGTGTAATATTTCTTATTAAATCAATTTTTAAGCATTACAAATATTTCTTTCAGGTTTTGATTAAATGTTTCCGTTTTTTAATATTATCACTCATTAAAACGGATTTTCTTCTTCTTTTTTTCTTTTTTTTCATTTAAATAAAATTAGTAACAGTTTTTCTTTTATTTTTCGAGGTTTAATAGCCGTTTCAATTTTTTTTTTTATCAACGATGAATTTCGCCAAGAAATAAAATGGTAACCTTTTCGCCCAAAATAACAGAATTTTCCGTCATAATTCTAAAACTAATATAGTAGAATAATGTGTTATAGATTAAAACCTTCCCTGAAACAATACCTATCTAACGGTATAGGTTTCGTAAAAATCCATGTAGTAGAACTCGAAATCTAGGCGTTCGGAACGAAATTTCCGTTTGGATTTTATATATATATAATAGATAATAGAATACATAATAGATTATATATATATATATAATAGAATAGATAATAGATTATGTGTTATGAACTATCTCAAAGTTTAAAACAGATCGCATTGTTACATTTCCTAATTTTAACAATATCGCGTTATGTTAGTTCCACATTCCACCACCAGGGAGCGCACTCTATTCTCAACGAAAGCATATCTGAACGAAACTCTTTCATGCAACCTTTCCGTAGATACATGAATCGGGAGGGTGGCGGTCTTAACCAATAATTTAAGATAATTGCTGAAATTACTACGAAAAATATTTTAAAGGGGCCCTACGCGGGCCCCTAATAGAGTTAGAGGAAATCGGAAGACGGCAAAATAATCGCGGGGAAAAGTTTGCTTGGGTGCTTCGGAGCTACTTTTGGCGCGAGATCTAAGCTCTACGACCAATAGGAGCCCAGATATTTAAGGAAATATGAAGTAACAAAGTACAAAATAATAGAATTTTCCGTACCAATTCTATAACCAATCTAGGTAGAATGATGTGTTATAGCTTAAAACCTTCCCTGGAACGATACCTATCAAACGGTATAAGTTCCGTAAAAATCCATGCGGTAGAACTCGAAATCTCGGCGTTCGGAACGAAATTTCCGTTTGGATTTTATATATATAATAGATAATAGAAAACACCTATAAGAGATACATTTCAGTGTTCTTAATATAAGGTATAAAATTTAATTTATTTTAACTGAATTAATAAAATGTAATTTCAAAATCATCTGTGTCTTTATATTTATGAGACGCACTGTATGTCATTATTTTAAAGAGAAATGAACAATGAATATAGTTTCACATATTTGGTTGTTTCGTATTTTGATTTTCGTATTTGAATTTCGCAAAAGAATTTTATCCAAAGTGTTAATATTCATAATTTTGAAACGGGGTGTGGCATTGGAAAGAGAAATGTAGATGTTGTCTGGTATTTAAAAAAAGAAATAATAGAACTTTTTATGAATCACCATAAAACAAAAGAACACAGAATACGTGTATCCTTCTGTAAATTTTAACAGCCAAGTCATAAGTCAATGTAAACTCGTGTCCGAAAGGGGACAAGATTTAAATGAGCAGTAAGTGCATGTGCAATTTCTGTGATTTGTGCTTATCTTTCAGCTGGCACAACCTGTCGCATTCTTTGTAAGCTATGGTCTATGTCCTTAGTGTTCATTTGTGACCTTGTCGCCATACAGACACGTTTTCACATTGGATAATGACGGGCTGGTAAAATTTTCTAACCCGAAACGCGTACTATGTTATTTTGTTTTATGATGATTATTACAATGTTTTAGTATTTAATTTAATTTTTCTGTAATTTGTGATTTTCTAGATTTTTCGGTGCTGTTTCAGTTGCTTTTTGTACTAATTTTCTTAGCCGATCATAAAAAAAAAAAATAAATAAAATAAAATAAAAATATAAACATTGCAGAAAATAGAGGAATTTCCATAAGTGACTTAACAAATGTTTTTTTGTGCCTTTTATTCAAATCACTTTTAAAACAAAATGTGCCGTTTAAAAGAAATTAACGTAAATGGGGTTTGGTATCTTAATTTTTTTTAGTTCGATTTAGGAAGCCGATGTAAAATTTTAAACAACGCAGATAAAACCCTATTTATCCTATCGTGTTTTCATAGCCATTGCACTCACACACACACAGAGATATTTTTACTTTTATTAGTGTAGATTTCCTACTGCGCTGTGAGCTCTTCTCAATATTTATATTCATCAAATGACATGGTTGTTGAAAAAATTATGAAAAAAAATGTTTTTAAATAACTTTAACTAAAAATTTGTCTAAAACAACAGGCCTATTTATTAGGTAAAAATGAATGTGTTAAACATAAATAAAGAAATTTTGCTTCTAACATTTTATTTTGTATCTTTAATAAAGCTGTTGTATAACAAATAAAAAAATGGCTCAGTTTCATTAGTTTTTAATTAATTAGCTTCAATACCTTGTTCTCTATTTTGAAAATATCCTGAAATGTCTTTTTGAAACAAAGCATTAATTATAAATTACAAATACCCATTGTTGCAAAAAGAAATATTTTTCAAAAGTTTTTCTTTTAATAAGAAAAATTACTAACAAATATGAATTACAACTGGATTGTCATATTGTTAAAAACTGTATAAAGAATGTTCATAAATTAAGAAAAAGGTTAATAAAATAAAATATACCATGATAGCCTTTTAGTCATTCAGAATCCATAGGAAAGAAATATTTAAGACATGAAAGTATAATTAATTGTACAGTCGCATAATCTTAGAATAAATAGCTATTTTCTCAACCTGTTTTCTAAATCTATTTTGCGAAGATGTATTATTCATAGACCTTATGAATAAATGTATGTTTGAAAAGTATTTTTCGTAATACCTACTTTTAAACCAAATAAAACTCATGCAATTTATTTAGAAATTCGGATAATAATTGCAAACATCTTAAAGATGTTTTATTATTTTTACAATATATTTTCAGGATTGAATATTTTATTTTCAAAAAGTCCTTCCGGCCAGTGCCGGGAGGAAGAGGTAGCTTTCATATTCCTTATTTTAAAAAAAGCCAACTTATATTATTCAAACACACGAAGCTCAATTAAGTGGAAACCGAATGTAGGAGATTCAATACTAATTTTTATCAATACTAAATCATTATGAATGAGAATTTCGCGAAATTAGTCAGCTTTATCCAAGCTGCTTTTAATTAAAGTAACTTATATTTGGCTGCCAAATTCGGCGATTTCTTAAAGTGCCGGCCATTTTAAGACAACATGGTGGATGAGGCTAACCAGTGAGCTTGGTCGAGACCTTAGTAATTGCTGTGCACATGCTCACTCACATCGGAATCTGTTGATATATACGAGTGCTGTCGCAGGCAAAAAATCAGATTTTTCAAAATGTCACCCACATTAGGAATTGAAACTACTATATCTGAGCCATTTTTTAAGATAAAGGCAAACAAAAAATGCTCCTGAATCCTTATATCAAGGTCAAATACTTAAGAAAGAAACCTTTTTCAATTTCTAATTTTTTTGCACCTCACTTTAAATATAATTTTTTTTAATTTAATGGCCGCCATTTTGAAACAACATGGCTGATGAAGCTGGCCAGCGAACTTGGTCGAGATATTGATGTATACTATCCACATGCCTTCTTCCATCGAAATAGGCGAATACGTGTGGTATCGCGTGACAAATACAAGATCGTTTCAAAGTGTTAGTCATGATAGAAATTCAAAGTGCTATAATTCAACCACTTTTTAAGATATAAACAAAAGAACAAATTTTCAGAAACAAAAACTGCTCCGAATCTTTGTATCAAGGCCAAACACATACGAAAAAATCTTTTTCATTTTCCAATTTTTTGGCATCTCATTTTAAATTTAATTTTTTTAAAATTTTTTAAATGGCCGCCATTTTGAAACAAGATGGCGGATGAAGCTGGCCAACGAACTCGGTCGAGACATTTGTATGTACTATGTACACACCAAGGTACATCCAAATCGGTTCATAAATAGGTCTGTTATCACGTGGCAAAAATCAGGGCGTTTCAAAATGTCAGCCACGCTAGAAATTCAAAATGCTATAACTCAGCCATTTTTTAAGATATAAACGAAACAAAAACTGCTCCCGAATCTTTTTATCAAGGTCAAACACATAAGAAAAAAATATTTTTTCAATTTTCAATTTTTTGGTACCACATTTCCAATTTAAATTTTTCTTAAAATTTTAAATGGCCGCCATTTTTAAACAAAATGGCGGATGAAGCTGGCCAACGAACTCGGTCGAGACATTGGTCTTTACTATGTATAAACGAAATTACATCCAAATCGGTTCATAAATACGCCTTTTATCGCGTGACAAAATTCAGGACGTTTCAAAATGTCAGCTTCGCTAGAAATTCAAAATGCTATAACTCAGCCATTTTTTAAGATATAGACGAAATAAAAACTGTTACGGAGTCTTTGTATACAGGTCAAATACATAAGAAAAAAATATTTTTCCATTTTCAATTTTTTGGTACCACATTTCAAATTTTAAATTTTTTTAAAAATTTTAAATGGCCGCCATTTTGAAACAAAATGGCGGATGAAGCTGGCCAACGAACTCGGTTGAGACATTGGTATGTACTATGTACACACCGAATTACATCCAAATCGGTTCATAAATACGAGAGTTACAGTATGACATAGGTCAGATATATATATATATATATATATATATATTGATATATATATATATATATATATATATATATATATATATATATATATATCAATTTTGAACGGAGGGTGGTTTCGGGGTCTGGGGGTCATGATCGATGAAAATATACCAAAATTTTTTGAAATCGCTTTCCTCCGAACGGCTGCAATAGGTAGCTTTTTGTAAAGAAAGCTACCTAAAATACATTTAAGATACTTTCATTTTATGATATGCCACGTTATTCCTTTATTACAAAGAATAAAATCTGTATATAAATTTTATATTTTACAAAAATAAATAAATAAATAAATAAAAATAAAAAATAAAACCAAGTTATGTTTAAAGATTTATTTTAAATATATATACAGTACGCTCGTTTAGTTTTCTTCAAAAAAACATTTTGGCACATTTTTTAAAACAGATATTTTTCAAGACGAATTTGCCTCACGAAATTTAACTTATTAAACGTTTAATAAAAATCAAGCATAAACATGTTGATATGCAAATTTTTAATCTGTATAGAGACTTTTAAGACCGTGGATGAGTTTAGGAATTCGAGGTGTTTGAAGTAATCTACATAATAAGAATTTGAGTAAGTAAGTACTGATTTTACGCCATCCTGATAGGATCAAAAACATTTTGCTTCTTTTTTTCTCTAAATTAAAATCTAGATTTAGTTACTGTGATAATTATTTGTTTTTAATATTGTTTAAATGTCTTATACAAGACCAGAAATACAATCTAAAAATTGGTCAGATTTTGCTGAAAAATTCTGTCCGCAATGCTACTAGTTTTCCGCCGTAAATTTATGTAGCGTAATCCTGTTAAAATATTACAGAATGTTTCTGTATAAAACCAAAGTTACAGACAGTATATACAGACGTTCGAAAATTATTAGAATAACTGTGAAATTTACAATAAAAACTTGTTATATCTAAGAAATATTTAAACAATATTGATACATCTAATTCTAAGTGTACCTCACCTTGTTTTTTATTAAAGAAATGTTGCCATACTTTTCTTGGCATAATTTTTATGAGATTTTGGCAATTAATTTGAATTTCGTGTTCATGATGCCAAATTTGGATGAGTCTTTCTCTCAGACTAGTCTTGTTTGTGATGTTATATTTCTTTATTTTTTTCTTTACAATGGCGCAAAGGTTCTTCATGGGGTTCATATCTGGACTGTTTCCAGGCCATGGAAATGTTTTATTTAATTAAATTAAAAAATGCAACAACACAAACAAGAATGTTCTGATAGAAAAACTCATCCAAATTTGGCATCATGACAACTAAATACAAATTAATTGCCAAAAAATCATACAAAGTATGGCAAGACGTATCGAATCTTTAATTAAAAAAAGGGGATGCACAATAAATATTAAATGTATCAATATTTTTAAATGTATTATTTCTTTAATATAATAATATTTTAATATAAATTTCACAATTATTCTAATAATTTACACACTTCTGTGTATGCTAAATTGAAGCAAAATTTCTGAATATGAAACCAAATTTCTTCATTTAATAGAAAGGGCAATCCTCCTCATCAATAAGTATAAAAGTAAGTATGTTTTTTTTTTTTTTTAAACACTCTTTTATAAGCATCTAATGTTTACTTTAAAATCACTGCTAATTTCATCACTGAAATTCATCAATATTTCCCAAATATATTGTTATAATACGAAAATTTCGCGTAGTTATCGAAATTCATTCTGCACCGCTTTTCTTACGCTTGTTAGAAAGCACGAAAAAAGGGAATTTATTAAAAAATATATAATGTTTGATCTGTTTCTTTTTTATGATATGGTAACAGGAAAGAAAAACTGGAACATTAATATTTTCAAGATTTCTAATTTATTTCTTAACGTACAGTCGTAAATTAATTAATATAAACTATTAATTGATAAAATAATACTTTTATAAAAATATACTTTTTTAAATATCGCATTCCTTATACATAATTTACTTTCTACTTTTCATCCTTTAAAATATTTCATTGTTGGATAATTGTAAATATTGTTACAATACGAAAATTTCGCGTAGTCATCGAAATTCATTCTGCACCGCTATTCTTACGCTTGTTAGAAAGCACGAAGAATGGGAATTTATTAAAAAATATATAATGTTTGTTCTGTTTCCTTTTTATGATATGGTAACTGGAAAGAAAAACTTGAACATTAATATTTTCAAGATTTCTAATTTATTTCTTAACGTACAGTCGTAAATTAATTAATATAAACTATTAATTGATAAAATAATACTTTTATAAAATATACTTTTTTGAATATCGCATTCCTTACACATAATTTACTTTCTACTTTTCATCCTTTAAAATATTTCATTGTTGCAGTTTCACAGACATTTGGCATATTTTGGAGAACCTGAAATGGTGCATAATTAAATTCATTTTTGTTTCAACTCGTATATAGTTATACTGGTTATAGAGAATATTTTACGTTTTATCACTTGTCCAGGGCTAAATTATAAATAACATAAAATTTATCTTATTTATAATTAAGTTTGTAAATTAATAAAATGTTGTAATGTTATCGGAAACACTATTGTAAACGCAATTTGTATTTATGTAGAACATCAGAAATCTATTGAAAAATCAAATGTATTTTTTTTTTTTTTTGTTTAACATATAAAAACCTGGCTGTGTTAAATAAGTGTGTGTAAATTTTTCTGCCTTACGTAGCAAGTAAAGCTATAAAAATATCGTTATTTTATGTATGTCTGCAAGAAAAAAAAAAAAAAAAAGATATTGTTGTATAGCAGTAGGCCTCAGCAGTAAGCTAATAAAGTAATGTTCATTTTACGCACAATATCTATATTTATTATGAAATTACTGGAAAAATTTGTCAACATTGCTGAAAGCTAATAGTACATACAGATTATTACCGTAAAATAAATTCTTAATGGCATCCTGGTCGATATTTTCTTTCTGTAAAATTAACACATTTTTTACCTTTTTTATTTTTTTTTATTTTTATTTATTTATTTTTTTTTGTAGTAACCAGTTTCTTTGTCTTTCTTTACAGGATTTATGGTGTGATTCAAATGTTTAAAACAAATTGTATGATATGACTACCATTTCTATTTGCAATATTTTTGACACTTCTGAGCTTGTGTGCGCTGGAGATATGTTTGAATTATTGACATTCATACCTTTCGCTAGTTACCGAAAACTATATCTATGCTGGATAACAGAAAAAAATATGTACTTTGTGTGAAATGGAGATATTCTGTTAAAAATACTGTCGGAAATCTGTTAAAATAACAATATATATGTGAAATTGACAAATTCTAATGTATTGTATATCAATTTGATATCATCATAATATGAATCGCTCATTACACCATCATAGCTTTGTTTTTCTAAAACATGTTATGTAAAATTAATGCGTTGTTAAGTTTTTTTATTATGAAATATATATGTTATCGGCCAAACCCGATTTTAGGCCAAGATTGGACTAGGCCAAACTAGTTTATCCTAACGCGCATAGGATGAACTAGTTTTTCCTAGGGCAAATTAGTTTATCCTGACGCCCGTAGGATAAACTATTTTTTCCTAGACCAAACTAGTTTGACCTAACGATCATAGGATAAACTAGTTTAGACTGCTATTCATTGTCCCGAACTAGTTTATCCTAGGCCAATCTAGTTTATTCTACACCAAATCAATTTGGCGTACTTTTATTGATCTCAAAGACCGCTTTGTCACAAACCTTCTAGTTTATCCTAGGCTAATTCAATTTTATTTTTTTAATTGATGCCAACCAGTGTTGAGCATAGAGGTCTGCATGGACCCGGGCTTTGTCCAAGGCCCGTACCCATCCCGGTCCGTGGGCCGGGCCGGCGATGTGAAGGTGAATTTCCAAACGGGCCGTGCCGGCCCGATAAAAAAAATAATTAAACGGGCTAGCCGGCCCGCTATAAAAACTTATTCGAAGCGAATAAAATATGAGCCATTTTCAAAGAAGGACACTTTTGCGAGAATAAGTATAAATGTGCGTCACGAACCGATGCTAGTCTTAAAACAGAAATGTACCATGTCCAGCGTAGAGATCAGTATCCGACAGTTAGACGGTGTCTGAGGCCAGGCTTAATTTTTTCAGCAGACTGGTGCCGGGTCGAGATCAGGCTTGCAGTTTTTTTCTACATAGACGAGCAAGGCCGGAGCTTGACTTTATTGTTCTCAAGATGCGTAGTGAAGGCAAAATTGCAAAAAAAAATATTTTTTTTTGCGAATTTTGTAAAAGTATTAGTAGCGAGCTTCTGTTAACGGAAATTTTGGATATATAACTTAAAATGGTTCTCAAATTCACTGCTCAACAGTGAGAAAATTTCTGACACATTTTCTGACTCATTTTTAACTGCAAATTCATACAATTGACAGACATCGCTATTGAAGGAATTTGGAATCGATCAGCGTTTTCCATTTTTTTTTAAATAAATTACTTATCGAGATATAAGAGATTCTTGTCACTTGACTGCAGGCTTTGCTCCTTTCCCGTGCTATCGTTTCTGGAAATTCGATTCAAAACATAAACTTTGAGAATTTTTTCTCGAAGATATATTGTCTTTATCAAAAATGGCTAACGTTATTCGGTTACAAAGTTTCTCAATAAGAACACCTGACAATCTTATGTGTTTCCGAAAAGAAATGAATTCCAAAATGTATATGAAAGTAACTCCTTTGGATTTGAGAAAAACCTTATTAAATGGCAGAGAATTATTTTTACAAATCTGCTTTTTATTATACATCTTCAAAAGTTATCATGTTTTTTAATCCTCCTTTTTTATTTTATTCTAAACTACATTAATTTTTTAACGTATCCTTATTTGAATGTTGAAACGTCAGAGACACTAAGTATTCATTAATGTTGCTATTGTGCATTTTCTGTCTTGCAAATGCATAATAATTTTAAAATATATTATAAATTTAACCCATAAATATGTATGGTATATTATTCTTTAAAAGACTCTTGATTGTATGTTTAGAAAAGCTTGAATGTTTTGTGGAAAATGAGCCGGACCTCATTTGATTGGTTTTCCATGGGCCGGGCCTGGTTTCACTGATTTTTGTAAGGGCCGGGACGAGAACTGTGAAAATATAAACGGACCGGGCCAAGATTGCTTTTGTTCGTGCCGAGCTTGTGCAGACCTAGTTAAGCATGCAAAAACGAACTTATTCAAATTCAAATTCAGTTTCTCAAAAATGAGTCAATTTCAAGCACGAATTCAAAAATTTTCAAACGAATCCACTCAACTCAAACACACCTATGGAAGTTAGTAAAGTTAAGTAAAAACTCGTCTTTTTTTTAATATAATTGATATTTAGCGTCCAAATTTACAAAATTTTGTGACTTGGCTTTTTCGTTATTCAATATAAGGGTCTTTACGGGCCAGCCCAATTTTCATTCCCGACATTCGGTCCGGGCTTGGTTTGTGGATTACTTTTTTAGAAGGGTTCGGACCGAGATGGACCGGGACTCATTTTTTTCCTGCTTTAGACGGGATTGTACTGCATTTTTCTTGAGGTCTGCCGGTCAGAAATTTTCAGTCCAATTTCCAACCCATCTCACATGAAAATCATTTGGACCGGCAGGTTATCTGGTCTGTTCAGTAAAAATATCAGTAACATTGTGTCCCGGCCCAACCTTTTTAATGCACGTATTTTTAAATCGTTGTTATTACACAATTAAAATTTATATTTTTATAATTTATTTTGATTTTTACTTTCTCCTATCTTTAAAAGAAGAAAATGTTGATTCGTGAAATTTTTGACTTCCGGTTTTCGATGGATTTACATGTTTTAGGGGCCAGAGATCCCGAAAAACATGTTTTTACAAAATGTCTGTGAGTCTGTCTGTATGTATGTAACACAAATTTTGTTTGCGCTCTGTCTCAATAACTAATGCACGAAATTGAATTAGAATTCATATTCAGGTAGTCTCTGATATACATTGCTGCTGCTTAGTTTTTGGTGTAAATCGCCCAACAGGTGGCGCTGCTATGATGCATTTTTTGGATTTACACGATTCCCGCAATAGCTGTAATGCATAGATTTTCAACAAATTTCAGATTCAGATTGTCCTTGATATGAATAGATGCTGATTAGGTATTCGTGTAAATAACCTAATAGATAAATAAATAAATACTGCGCTGTATTTTTCACGATTTCCTGAATAGCTCAAAGAAATAATACCTCAAGAAATAATGCACGAATTTTCATAAAAGTATAGATCCAAGTATACCTTGATTAATATTGTTGCTGATAATGTTTTGGTCTAAATCGCTCAACAGGTGACGTTGGTGTGCTGGATTTTTCACGATTTCCGCAGTACCTGTATCTCAAAAACTAATGCATGGATTTTCACCAATCTTCAGATTCAATTAGACGTTAATATAAGTTGTTTCATGTTAGGTTTTGGTGTAAATTACTCAACAGTCAGCGATGCCATGCTGCACTTTGGTGAATTTACACGATTTCAGCGATAGTCATATCTCAAGAACTATGCACGGAATATCATATCTTCATGATGAGCATAGATTGCCATTTAATTTTCCACTGTGATAGCGAATTCTGAAGTATTAACATATTTGATATAGAAGAAAGTTTAGGGATTGGTACATTCGACTAGTTTTAAGAAGAGTAGATACATTTTTAGATAATGAAATTAAAGTACGGTAAAACCTGAGAAAAAAAAAAAACTTGCCTATGACGGAATCCCGTGTTTAACAAAAATATGTTGATCTATGTAAAATGAGGATATTAGTACTTGTTAAAAGAATATAATGCATTAAGAACAGACGATGAACCTGCTTATAAGGGAACCTGTCTATAACGGATATTTCTTCTTTCCTATGCAATTCCGTCTTAGAACATTTTATTGTCTAGTATTTTTAAATTTTTTGAATCCCCAAGCCATAGAATGTGGATTAACGATATATTGATTTTTTAATGAATCTCTATTTGTATGTAAATATCTGAATAATTACTAATACCACGAGTTTTTTTACACGGCTTGGAAATTTGAAAATCTGAAACATTTTATGTAGAAAAACTTTCCAAGACGGGAATCACACATTAAGAGAAAAAACCTTCGTTATAGTTAAGTTCCTTTTTTAACTGGTCCATCGTCTCTAGCAAATGTAATATGCTTTTTTCAAACGGATTATTACATCCAGTTTGCACCGATTAAAAAAAAATTTGTTTAAAACCGAATTTCATCGTACACAGATACTTCTAACAAGTTTTAGAGTTCTGTATCTCAATCCCTATATATGTGTAAGCAATATACTTTAAAGATAATTTTAGTTCTGTAATAATGGTTGCTTAAATGATTTGTATTTTAAGCCAAACTGGGACCGAAACTTCGCCGGATTTTAGGAAAATTCCAGATATCCAACGCTCTTCTGATATTCTTAATGGTGCGTTTATTCAAAAATAATTCAAAGCCAAATGATATTTATGTGAGAAATAAAAAGTATATCTAAATTCTTTCTCTCTTATATTTTATGATAACCTCTCATCCTATTCTTTGGTTCTCCAGCACACAATTTCTCATACGGGGCATATTTTGTAACTACCGCCTTGGTGAAATGGGCAAGACATGAGGACAGTATCCCACTCCTCATCGAATAAAATATATTATACAGGGTTGACGGCAATACTATTTTGCACAAGGTTGGCGCCGGAGCTGTAGTTGGGACCAATAAAATCACGTAAAACTGCATTGCCCTAGGATAAACTAGATCGGATTTGGATAAACTAGAAGGTTGGCTATGGGAGTACTATGGGAGTCCTATGGGAGTCAGGATAAACTAGTTTGGTCTAGGAAAAACTAGATTATCCTATGGACGTTAGGATAAACTAGTTTGGCCTAGGAAAACTAGTTTATCCTATGCCCGTTATGAAAAACTAGTTCTTCCTATGTCCGTTAGTATAAACTAGTTTGGCCTAGGCTAATCTAGTTTGGCCTAAAATCGTGTTTGGCCGGTAACATATATATATATAAATATAACTTAAATTAAATGTATATTTATATATAAGCATAATAAAAGTTTGATAAGGAAAACAAGGGTGTTAAAAATGTGCTTATTTATCGTAAAAGTTTCAGTGAAAATGTTAAAAATATATATCAGTGGTAAAACTCTAAAGATATTAACTTACTTTACTCTCAAAATCATAATTATTCCTATATTTAACGTGTCAAGAAAATATGTTTCATCATAAATCAACCTTTTTCATTAAAGTACTTCAAGATAATCTGGCGAAAGAAAAGATTAACTACTTTTGTTGGAAGTGAATTTCTGTAATTTATATCTAAAATCAACAGATCATGGTGGAAGTAATAGAAAAAATGCATAAATCTCGAAAGCGATATTTTGTAGCAGTAAAACGACAAAAACAACTACAAGAACAAAAAAAAACTTTTATCACGTGTTATAAATTTTAATAGCAAGTAATTGGAAATGTATTATTAATTACATAGAAGTATTTAAATATTTACAAAATAATTACAATAAATTACAAAAATGTGCTTATTTCACATTATGCTCTTCACTTTAATATACAGAGTGATTCAAAATGAGTACATCGATTACAAACTGCTAAAACTATTTAATCGAAAAGAAAAATATAGATTGTAAAAGAAAGTTCAAAATTTTCTTTAGATATTTTGTAAATGCCATGTGTGACTACCCTTGGTCACAGAGACAACATCTAATCATCCTTTTTGTTCAAACATCCGATACCATCTGCGTATTATTTTAGCATTTGGAAATGCTGTTACGCTGTCGAAATCTTATCCGCAAAATGACAGCAGAGCAACAATTGTGAAATTCTAAGAAACTGCAAAATGATATCAACATACGCAGCTGGTATTGGATGTTTGAACAAATATGATGTTTAGATGTTGTCCATGTGACCAAGATGAAGTTCCATATAAACTTCATAAAGCATGTAAACAAAATTTTTAACTTCCTTTTTACATTATGTGTAATTCTTATCAATAATTTCTTTTTGATTAAGTAGTTATAGCTGCTCGTAATAGCTATATTATTTTTAAATCGCACTCTATATATAATTATGTTATGCATACTTGGCATTTAATGTACAGTTATTTAGAAGACTGAGTTGAGCAAGGAATATAATTCATATGTTTTTTTTTTTTTTTGTTTTTTTTTTTTTACTTTGCGACAAATATTAATTTCATTCTCGCGTAGAATGCTATATTTAAAATAAAAAATCCTTTAACTATTTAATTTCAAATTAAAAAAAAGAATATATTTCGTGCAGATAAAATATGGTCATAATAATTTCATTGTATTAATTTATACATATTGGATAAAATTTGCCAAACCGCTTTTCCATTATATATATATATATATATTTGTATTACATATTGCTGAAAGCGTTCAAATATTTACTAATTCATTTAGTTTAGAGTAATCTTCTTTATTGTTATATTAGCATTAATTGAAGCTCTTTAAACAATATTGCAGATATTTTTATTTTGTAATCTATTTTAAAAAGTTGATTATATTATTTAATATTTATACATATGTTTAATACTTATTAATATTTTGAAATCAAAAGTTTTTGCACCGAACCAAAAAGTGCTACATTTTTCAATTTATTTCTTCTATTTTTACAGAACTGAAAGATTTTTTTTTTCTAATTACATTCACGAATCTGATTTAAAAAGTAAAATCACTTCCGTAGATAACCTTAACGTCATATTGATGATGGCAATAACTTAAATAATAAATTTAACTTTTTTACAATTTTATGTACTTAAAACAGCGCAGTATTTCAGTATTCGGAGCTATAAATAGGGTATAATACACAATTATAAAAGCAATTTATTTGTAAGCTGTATCTAATTTTATTGATATTTTATTGGCTATTATATAAATTGTTAGCAGTCAATTTTTTAAAATATATCACTTAGAGCGTACATAATAAAATTCGACACGTTAGCATTGCAAACAATATAAATAGTTCACATAGTTCAGCTATATTTCACCAATAGTTTTCTTTTTGGCTAAGACTCGGTAAATAAATTCAAACAACATCAATAAACAAACAAAAGAAAGTTATAAATGAAGCACAACTTTAATATGCGTGTAAGTAAATTATGTACTTAAATACGGAAAAAAGCTCTATCAAAATTGTTTACTTATATCGTGATACCTTTATAATTATTATATAGATTAAGATAAAAAATCTGTTACAGTTTTCCATAAAACATTTTTTGACAATGCTGTGTGCACTAGTCATTATGTTCAGGAACCCGCAAAGCGCGTGACTTATACCGTGGTATATTTAATAAAGAGATTAATAATGTAAAAAGTAAGTTCAGAAGTGAATAGAATCTTTAGAGTTCGAAATTAGTTTCTAACATTCTCTTTCGAATAAGAAATTCGAATTACTCTTTTTCAAGTAGAAAAGTTTCTTTTGGAGAACTCAATTGAGACAAATAACTAAGTTTTTCTGTTATGTTTCTATTACAAATATTTCTGAAAAAAAGATTATGGCAGCAAATTATTTATTTCTAATGTGTTCCGCAGTGTGAAATAAAATAAAATAATACATACCTTATATAATACACGAACAATGTAATTTAAGAAGCATCCTGCAAGACCTACTTTAATATTAAATCGATAAATTGTAATAATTTATAAATGATTAATTCTATCATTTTACAAATAAAGTTTGGCTAATTATTATTCAGCTTAAAGATCTCATGAAATGCACATAGAATTATTTAAACATTTAATAATATTAAAACGCTGTAATTTCAAAAATGGTCATTAAAATATAATTATAAATATAAATGTTTACTTTTTAAAAATGCGAAAAAAATAACCCATATAAAAATAAAAAATAATAATTAAATTTAGCTACTAATTAAAACATAAATATGATAAAATCCATAAATTATTAAAACATAGTTTGATACATTGTTTTTATGAAGATATATTTGCGGTTATTTAAAGGATTTTGACATTATTATTTACAACAGAAGGCAAAAAATTTTTAGTCATCCACTTATAATTTTTTATATTAAAGAAGCGAAATTAATGGCAGAAGTACTTTAGTTTATTTCCGAAAGATTATAAATTAATGATAAAACGCAGAGATATTAAAAATAACTGTTCTAGCATTTTGGATGTTTTAGTTAGAAGAACACACAGTAAAACAAAGTTTCTGGGTGAACATTCCCAATTTCTTATATATCTTTCTTTTTTTTTTATTTAACTAAAACCAAAATCCATAACATTTCAGGGAAATGTAAATAGTAATTGTTTTAATGTAAAACACAAGTACACTGGTAAAAAAGAAACTTAAAAAAATATATAACATAATATATAATCACTTTTGGATTGCGAAAAACGTTCATTTATTTTAATTATAATTATAAACACGGGTACACTGCAAAAAAAAAGAAAGATTTTTTGTTACAAGATAATATACAGTGACTTTCTTGTTACGAAAAAACGTTCAATTGTTCTAATATTAAACGGAAGTACACTTAAAAAAAGAAAGATTTTTAAAAATCTAATGTAATACATCCAATAACTTCCAAATGACAAAATACGGTCATTTGTTTTAATATTAAGCACAAGTACAGTGCAAAAAACACGATTTTTTAAATTATATAAAATAACTAGAAAGGTAGCCCGTCAAAAATGACGGAAATTTAGATATAAAGATATATACAACTCATGTGCAAGAATATAAGTTTTCTCGCTTGTTCCGCAGTGATAGATGAAAATAACACATTTTAAGAACGAAACACATTTATGAAAAACTGTGTACAGTAATCTGCACAGTTTGGTTCCAAGTGTTATGCAGATTTGAGGCTTTTTGCGGTCATGTCTATTCAATCTTTGTTTACATTTTTTTAAATTCATATATTGGACAATTTAGATTATTGAGCCTTAAAAATAAATAAATAACACACTTGAAGTAAGGTTAAAAACTATTAAATTATCGGATACGATTTCATGAAATGGTATTATATGGTATTATATGCGTGTGCTTCACGATCTTGGTTACGACATTGGCGAAATTGGCTGCAACTTGTCATAATCCTAATAGTGTGGGCCGCTATAACAAAAAAGTAACCAGTTTTTAGTAAAATTTCTGATATAAAGTAGCTTTCAAAAACTTGTTTAAATTGCAGGCCATTCTCGTGTTATGTCAGTCCTAGGAATAATATTTCTAACACTGAAGATTTTCCATGTATATATGGAATTTAGAAAAGCTTCTCCAAAAGAAAGGTCCTGAAATGACATTGTAATTCCTCTAACTTCAAAGTTTAATCGGGCTCTGATGTAGAGTACTGAAATCTAATAAATACAGTTATTTTGAATATTACAATAGAATTAAACAGTTAAACTTATTTAACTTAAACCCGCTGTTACTTCCCGATGTTATTTTTTAGTATTAAGAAAGAAAATTATTTAAAATTTTCAAATCATGCATTTATGATTTTTTTCCGTCTTTAATAACTAAATAATGAAAAAATAGGCTTTTGTTCTGAGCTCATAAATATAACAATAAAATAATGTAACTAAGAGAGATTGCAAAATTAAATCTTTGTGATTACAAACCATAAACAAACGATACCGCCACCACTTTACCTACTATGACGTCATTAGATTATTGCCCATTGATTGTTGGAGAACTTACTTTGTGAATGATTACCTCAATGATTTCATATTTTTGACGTTTCACGATGAATGAATCACTTGTGTTTGTTTAGGTATATGGAATGAGATATTAAGCTGTGAAACTAATTTCAATTGAAGTTATCCAAGGATATATGTATTTCTAATCGAAATTAAAAATAATGCTTTGATCTCGAAATAAAAAGTTTTAGTTTGTATAATTTGTTATTTCTGTTAATTATTTATTTAAGTACTTTTCCATTATAGCGCATTTTTAAAAAAAGCTCGGCGCGATTCGGGCATCAGAAAGTGAGATATGTTGCGAAAATATATAACAGCTATGAAAACAAATCTAATGAACTTTTATCTTTGTTTATATATGCACTTATATGCATAAAAAAATCGTTTCTAAATATATATAATTTTTTTATATACAAATCACGGCACAAATTTCAGATATGAACCGGGATACCTAACTGCCGCCAAAATGGTGTTATTTTGCCTGCTATGGTACCCCGGCTGGTACAGATGTCTTATTCGCCCCATATTGGCGCGATTTTTTTCGGTTGCCAATTTGGCGAAAACATCAACCGCATACACAACATAATCCGGGTTACCACATCAAACAAAATAACGACACTTTGACGCAAGTTAAGTACCTGTTGCCTATATGATATTGGCGACAGAAAAAAAATCGCGCCAATATGGGGCGAATATGACATCTGTTCCACCCGGCTGTTGTTTTTTATTTATTAATAAAATTTTATTTACTTTTTTTTCTGTTTTTTAATTATATAAACTGCTTTGTTCTATAGTTATTATTCAAACTTTTATTTATTTATAGTTAATTCCTTTTCAAAAGGATAGCAAACAATTGAAAAATATATAAGTAACTGGTATTCGAAAGCGAGATTTCTGCCAATTGGCGTCATAGAAAAATCACGCAAACCCCCATGCGTATATGACATCTGTGCAAAATTTACTTCTGTTTCTTTATAAAAATGGGTAAATAGCTTTTTTTTATATTAAATTGTCGGCACAGATTTTTTTTTTTTTTTTTGACGCCGATGTCATATACGCACCGGGTACATAACTGGCGCCAAAGTGTCGTTATTTTGCTTGTAATGGTAACCCGAATGTTGTTTATGCTGTTGATGTTTTCGCCAAATTGGCGTCGGAAAAAAATCGCGCCAATATGACATCTGTGCCAAATTGTATACATATGGAAAAAATTGTTTGTGAGTATGAAGCAGTAAATAGGTTGTCAGAAAATACGTTGGCAAACTTCTTTCTTGCCAAGAAACTTTTATCCGAAGTATTGTACATAAGCAATGATTGCTATAATGCATTTTTAATTATGATATGCACTTTTATGTTTCACTACATTTATGCATATTATATTGTGTGTATAAATGCTACAGTTCATATGCAGGGCTACACAAAAGAATTCGTAAGGGTTACTGAGTATGAGAGTAAATTGCTTAAAGGTGGTTTTTAAAGGAGTTATGCATTTTTACGCTGAACTGCATTTAGTTTCCTAAGAAATGTTTGTGGAATATAGATAAAATGATATACAGGGTCACGCAAAGAATTGGATACATAACCGTCTATGGATGATAATATCTGGAAATGTGATTTCAGTAGTTTTAAGAGTAGTTTAAATTAAATTTTAGCTAAATAGTTGCATGTAATAACGGTACTATTGGCTATAGACGGTAACTGCTGAATTCAATTTTTAAAATTTTTTATGCGTTTTCTAAAATGTTTACTTAGTTATCTTGGTACTTCTTAGTTATCCCGTCGACCAAATTACCGTTGCCAAATTGTAAGATTAATTGCCAATAATGGTTGCCATTAATTAATTAATTAAATGCCAATAATGGCCAATAAAACCATTAATTCGACGTTTTATTTGTATTTTTATTAATGTTTTACTATTGATTTGGCGATTTATATAATTAGGCGAAATTGGTCGACGGGATATCTAAGAAGTAACGTTATCTTATTTACCTTATTTCCCTAAATAACGAAGTTTTGTTAAAGCATTCAGGATGTGTTGGAAAGTGTTTCATATTCTATGCTTAACGCATGATTTTTCTTTCTTCTTTAGTCTTATTTTGCATTTATTTTATTCTTAATTATATTGCTTATACTGTTTTATAGAAACTTATAGAAACCTTATAGAAACTTTAGCACAGTTGTCATATACGTTATCATATATTGGCGCAATTTTTTTTCCGACGCCAATTTGGCGAAAACATCAACAGCATAAACAACAACATCCGGATTACCATATCATGCAAAATTACGACACTTTGGCGCCAGTTAAGTACCCGTTGTGTATATGGCATTGGCGTCAGAAAAAATCGCGCCAATATATGACATCTGTGCCGAAACTTTAATATCTAATGTTTAAACTCTTCGCTCCACTCCCCTTGCATATAGTACAAACTATAACACGGATAGCGCAAAATAATAGACAGTTTGGTAGTTTTCCAATGTAGGGGATTTGGCATTTTTTTAAAAAAAGCTTGGTGTAATTTGGGCATCAGAAAGTGAGATTTGCGTACTTTTCCGTTATGCGAACTCCATTGTCGACAAGCGTAATAGTTGGCGCAAAATCGTGAATTGAAGCATTTGAAAAATAAAAGAAAAACCATTGTCGATACTAAAGTGAGCATTTAAAAAATATAACATTAGAAAATTCCAGACTTTTACGAACTATTTCATCAAATCACAAATATATACTTAAAATAAGTGAACAAATAACTGCTATAAAATAAAGCAATAAAATAAAACTCATATTAAACTACTGGCATAAAATTACAAATATCTTTTAGCATTTTGAAATAATTGGCGCATTAGCATACATTTTGGCATGGTGTTCGTATAACGGAAAAATATCTAGATTTGTTGTCAAATCATATAAACAGCTATGAAAACAAATTTGATGAGCGTTTTTGTGTGTTTTATATGCATATTATTGATGTTTTTATGTACAAATTGCATCTGTTTCTGTATAAAATTAGAGAAACGGCTTTTTTATGTTAAATAAATCGTATAAATATCGAAAAAAATGCGTGTGTATATAAAATGAAACAGTGAATAGGTTCCCGGAAAATATGTTACCAAATTTCCTTTTTCGCCAAGGCACCTATACTGGAAAAGTACCTAAAGCACATTAAAATCGCGCAGTTATGAGCTCACACAGTACACCGTTGTCTATTGGCGGTTATTTTATTAGTAGCATCGGGAGGAAGATGTAAAGATGTACTTTAAATTCTCACCCATAGATTTCGAAAAAATATCTTAAAAGAGTGCAGTTTAAATTAAATTTCGGTGACCTCCATTATGAAAGATTAATGGTTTTAAATGGGAATTTTGCCAAATTAGTCAGCTATCGCCAAGTTGGCTAACATTTGGCGCTACTGTGTAACCCTGCATTAATATTAATCAACAATTACTCATTTCAATGAGGCGGTCCTACCGGAATAGTGAGGGACACACAGAGACTTGGATTTTATATAAATAGATATACAATAACTTCCTGATTCTGAAAACTTTCGTTATTTTTCAATTCTCTAAAACCAACGTAATTTCGAGATTTAAGAAAGCAATTATAAAGTAAACGTTTCTTTGCTGTCACGGCTTTTTGAAAGCGTTTGGGGATATTTTGTAAAATGTATTAATCAGTTTTATGAGCCCAGAATATATGTTTTTCGGATACTATCAATGCTCAAGCAAATATTTTTATGTTAAACAAAAATGTTTAGCAAATAATCATGATAAATTAACAGTATTAACATTAAAATTATGTTATTTTGTTACTCCTTCTAATATACAGGTGATTTAAAAAAAGAAAAAAAAAGTTTACAAAATGACATGGAAAATCAGGCATGCAACAACGATAAAAGAAAAAAAAAAACCTCATACGGAACATAGTTCGCAAACCATTTCTTTTTTTCATCCTAACTAAACCCGGCTTGACGGCAATAATCTCGATAAAAATAAAAACATTGTAATGAATATGCAACAATATGAACCGAATATTTATTGTATGTATGTCTGTATAATATTTATATATACTGTTCATATGTACTTTGTTTTGTGTGAAATGACATAACCTGACGAAAATATTAGGAAAAACATGTAGCTCAAACAATCGATGATACCGTGTGAACTGATAATTACAGTCCAAAAGGTGGATGTCAATTGCATACTGTTGGCGCGTATAATGCAAATTTCTACCAGTTTTGTTTGGTGTTAACATTTATAACAATGGTGAGAATGTCTGTTCAATGTTTTATCATAATATACTTCAGTTTCCTGAAAGTTATTACCGTGAACACAAATTGAGTTAGGATGAAACGCCCTGTATTTGTGAATAATAGGTGGTTTGCGACCCTATGTACCCGAGTGATTTTTCATCCCTATTGTATGACTGATTTGCCATGTCATTTTGTAAACGTTTTTTCAATTACCCTGTATATTCAATTATACAGCTACAAATATAGGGTGGTTATAATTAAACTTCCCCCATAAACAGCATCCTACAGCGCAAACGGGTGAATGGAATGCAATGAAATTTGGTATATAGACTATACACGAGATGCGCTCACGGAATTTCGAAATAAAAAAATTAGTTCTAAAATGTCCACCAGATGGCGCTTTTTCCGAAAAAAAACATTAAATTTAACTCAATAAACGGCCAAAACAGCCGGTATTACATTTTATTACTCATAATTCTTATTCTGGATTGTTAATATTGTTTTTGGATTCCGTTTTGGTCGTTTATTGTCTTAAATTTAGTGTTTATTCCGGAAAAGCGCCCTCTGGTGGACATTTTGGAACTAAATTTTTGTTTAGAAATTCCGTGAGCGCATCTCGTGTATAGTCTATATACCAAATTTCATTGCATTCCGCTCACCCGTTTGCGGTGTAGGATGCTGTTTATAGGGTAAGATTAATTATACCCTCCCCCCCCCCCCTGTACTTAATTCTGAATAGATAGCAGTTTAAAAACTGATATTCTGGTTTGAGAAAACAGATGATTTCACTATAAAAATTACTACGAAAAGATTTGAAAAATCAGAGGCAGAAAAAAAGAAGAAATAAGAGAATTTTGTTTTTTTCTCTTATTCTTCTTCCCTGTTGAGTAGGGCTTTAAATGCCTTGATAAAGAAGAGGGCTTTCTCGGTCAAAAAATACCTTGATCAAGAAGAGGGCTCTCTCGATTATTGAAAATAAAATAATTTAATTTAATTAATGAATTAATATTTAAAAAAAAAGGATTAGCATCAAGTGTCATAAATCCACTACAAGTTTAAAAAGTTTTATTTGAGCTTAATTCAATGACTAATAAGTATTTTATTAATGATTGAAAATTTGAACAAGATATATACAGCGAGAGTGTGAGCTAATAATAGGAATTGTAAAAAAATAGTTTCACATTAATGATAAATAATTAATTAGTTCGCTTTTTATGCAGTCCGGTTTTTTGACTTTTTAATTTTATTGTTTATTTATTATTATTATTATTTCGTAAAGAACTACTTTAGCTATGGATTACCAATATTTGTGATTATGTCTTTACATATATTAGTAATTGTAGCAAATGATATGTAAAACCTAATATAAGAATAAATTAAAAAATGAAGTATAGAGTCTATATATTCATTCTTTTTTTATTGAGACAAAATATTAATATTTTAATATTTAAATAAAAAAGATCAATTTACAAATAGCTAGAGAATATGTAATTTAGAATTATTTCTCATGTATTATATTAAAGAAAAGGAACTTCTAGTGACTCGGAAAAGTGTGGGTTTTTTTTTCCCACCACGTTCTTGTCTTTTTAGGATTTGATACGTAGTTCCACGAAATTCCATCTCAGAGACTATGTGTTCAGTCAATTATCTACAATTACCTTTTTTTAGTACTGGGGAATTCAGTGTATTCGATAGGAATACATTATTTAAAAATAATAACAGTTAAAAATGAAAAAAAAAATCCATATTATATTTTAATTAGTTTTGTTACAACATAAATAAATTTATTTGAAACAATTCAAAGACTTTGTACCACTGACCATTAACTGACAAAAGCTACTTAAATTTTTATCGCAAAAATATCCATTTTTTAACAGTATTAGTAAAATAATTTGTGGATGCAAATGTAAATCTTTAAAATTAAATTTTAAATGTGCTATATCAACACCTAATGTTTACATTATTATTTTCATTCTTCTATGTACAAAAAGAAGGTATTGGATTCCTAAAATTTTTCGACTTTCGGGTATCGAAGCATTTATACGTTTTAAAAGGACCTGGACACGATCCTGCTCATTTTAGAATATGTTTGTCTGTAAGACTGTATGTGTGTCTATGTGTGTATGACTCTACAAGTAAATTAATAAAAATCCAGATTCATTTACATAAATTACATACATTGGTGCTGATTACATTTTGATTCATGTCGGTTTACAGATTACGCTGCAATGTTGCATTTTCACGATTCCGAAAAAAATGAAGATGTACCGCAAGAACAAAATAGTTGGAATTTGATCAACAAAAACGCAGCAAAAGATGGAATATTTAGCGTGAACCACCCACATGATGCAAACACGAAACTTAATTAAATCCAGCATTGATTGAAATTATATTAATACTTGGAAATTTTTCCAGAGAGAACCATTCGCCTTGCATACAATATTTCAAATGAAAGTCAAATTTCAAATTAATTGCTTAAAAGGCAATTTTAATTTGAAATGTTGTATGCAGGGCGAATGTTTCTCCCTGGAAAAATTTCCAATTATTAATATAGTTTTAATCGATGCTGGATTTAATTAAGTTTCGTGTTTACCCCATGTCGGTGGCTCACGATAAATATTCCATCTTATGCTGCGTTTGTAGCCTTGCGAACATGTGATAGTGAAAAATTTTACGGGCTGGGCGTCGTTCCATGTGGTTTAGTCGGTAGAATGTCAGTGTGCTACACTGATGGCCCGGGTTCGAGTCCCGGTATGGAATCTTTTTCACAATGTTGGCCTTTGCGCCTTTTAAGCTATTAATTTGACATTTGATTTTCATTTGAAATATTGTATATAAGGCGAATGATTCTCTCTGGAAAAATTTCTAAGTATTAATACAGCGATGAATTTTAAAATAAAATTTTGCTGTAAATATAAAATCTTATCTTTTTACCGTACTTTTTAGCAAAATATCGCTACTTTGGAGTCCTATTCTTCTAAAACATTTTACATTTTTCCACTTAACCCATTAACCGCCAAAACTATTACGATAGAAATATTCAAATTTCTTGTTGAAAGTAGTTTCCCACCACAAATTCAGTAAGGTAAATTTCGCTTTACTAAAATAGCAAAATTCCTGCCAATAAATAAGACAGTTTTTTAAATTCTAAAATAGTGGTGCCAATGTAATTAATTCCTTGCATGAGCAATTATTTTGATTGTTGCGTGAACGCAACGTCAGCGGTTAATGGGTTAAAAAACAATGCTTATCAACTGACATATTTTTTTATTAAGTTCTATGCTTGATATTTAGAATGTGTAAGTTTTTTAATTTGTTTTGATTTGTCATTGCTTTATTAAATACGAACATGGAAACTAACGAATATTAATACAACTATTATTTATAGAGCGGCATGATAAGCGATATTTATTTATTTTTTTTATTCCCGTGTATATTGTACTTTGTGAATATGAGCTAAATAGATTTGGTATGTTTTATAGGAAAAGACTGATCTGGGAAATAGAAAAAAAAAAAAAAAACGAGTAAGAAAAATCATGCGTTAAGCATAGATTAAAATATACTTTCCAACACTTTCTGAATGCTTTAACAAGACATCGTAATTTAGGGAAATGACGTAAATAAGATAACTAAGTAAACATTTTAGAAAACGTATAAAACATTTGAAAAACTGATTTCAGCAGTTACCGTCCATAGCCAAATATGTTTTCCAATTCTTTTAAACAGCCCTTATTTGATCTGTAGGTTGATACACTGAAAAAATGAAGTACTCAAAAATGAGCAAACCGACGTACTCATATTGAATTGAATATTTTTGGATCAAAAATGAACCTATGCTTTCTCTATTTTGAAGCATCACATGTTATCAAACCCAAACAAACAAATAGTTTTGTACCCTGTAATGGTTCATTTCATTTATGGCGGCATAAATGATGTTTATTAATGTAAATATTAAATTATGCACAGCATTTTAAAAATAATTGCTTGGAAATAATGTTCTTGTCATAAAAATATTCGATTTGAGTATCTTGTTAAGAATTTTGCTATTTTTCTTGATAAATAATCAATTAAACATTTCTTGTTAAGAACTTTGGACGGGAAATAAATGTCAGTACATTTTTACTTTACATTTTAGGGGTGGTTTTTTTTTTTGGGGGGGGGGGCAGTACATAACGATTCATATTTGATCACAGCCATGGAATAAAAAATGAGTACATGTGTTTCTCAACTTTGAGTACATTTGGATCGGAGCTATTTTGTGCATGTGACGCATTTAAAATTGAGTACTTTTTACTCAATTTTGAGTACCCATTTTTTTAAGTGTATATATACTATATAATGGGAAAATTTACTTTAGCAAGAAAACGCCTAACAGGTTGAAATTCATTTTCAGCAATTTATACTAATGTATGGAAACATACTTGAATACCTTTGTACAACCCTGTAGTTTACCTAAAATCTTTATTACACGCCACTATTTAGTTAAAATTTAATTCAAACTAAGACACTCTTAAAACTGCTGAAATCACATTTCCAGAAATTATAATATATAGACAGCCATGTATCCAATACTTTACGTGACCCTGTATATCATTTTATCTATATTCTACAAATATTTCTTGGTAAATTAAATGCAGTTCAGCGAAAAAAAGCATAACTCATTTAAAAACCACCTTTAAGCAATTTGCGCCCATACCCAGTAATCCTTACGAATACTTTTGTGTAGCCTTGTATAGGAATTATAGCATTTATACACACCATACACTATGCATAAATATAGTGAATCATAAAAGTGCATATCATAATTAAAAATATATTTCCAGAAATCATCGCTAATGAACAGTACTTTGGATACAATATGGTATCTGAAAGATTTTGTGTGTCCCTGTAAATGCTATATACGTATTATTCTTATTATACATGAAATAATTTATAGTATGTAAACCTCAGCGACATACACCAATTTCATTATATATGAAATAGATTAACATAATTAAAGTATGCCGCAAACAATTCCCCCCACCTCTATATCATTATGTATTTGAATTCCTTTTTTAGTCCTGTAAATGAACAATAACTATTCTTTGCATCGCATAGTCAACAGAATGCATATTTTAGTGCACTTCATAAATACATATAAATTTTATTCTGTTTGAAAGCGTGCGTAAAATCATAAAAAATCATTTGAAACGACTTTTTCCCATAGGCCGTAATGTAACGGAAAACTTTTGGCTGTCCCTGTAAATGAACAAAGCATGCTACAAACTTCATTAAATATAGGTACCGTGCGATGGTAAACGTCAATACCATCCAAAAATTTCAGGGCAATCCGAGTATATTTTCGAGAGTTAGAGTGCGCACAGACTGCTAGACGGACAGACGGAGAGACAAACCGAAGTCATAAGCACTTTTCAACTTGTGTCCTACATTATGTATCCTGTATTATATGAACTTAAAAAAAATATATACTAAAGCAGTTTAATCTATAACTTCCTATCAGGCATGAAAAATACTTTATTTCAATGCTTAAATATCATATTTTACTTTTTAGTGCCAATAATTACCCGAATCATACACGTAGAAAATTAATTTACAATAGAAGAAAATTTAATAACCCATTCAGAATGTCTATAATTAAATGTTTGATTAAAATCACAAACAGAAAAAATGCTTACATACAATTAAAAAAAATAAATATACCAATTTGAAAAACACTAAAAATAATAATTAGTATTTATAATTGTACTGTTAAACAACAGCAAACTACAATAGATAAATTAAATGCATTATTAGATTTAACAATATCTCAAAAATATTTCCATATGGTATAAGGAATTCCTATTATTTTATAATTTTGGCAAATGTTAAATCTGAAAACATTGGTTTGAAGATTTAGGATTTTAAAAGATAATTTAAATTATTATTAGCACTAAAAGAAAATTCTTTCAAATGTTTCACTACTGTAATATGTGAAAAATACATTTTCCCAGTATAATGTTAATTTCTAATCTGAAACAGTTTCCTAATCTCATGATAATCGAACATCATATTTAACCCCAAAATAATAATAACTATAAATGTTAGTAATCAAAAAATAGTAAGAAGCCGATAAAATAATTCCAAATCATTGTCGTTCCATACATTTTTTATCTCAAGTACGAGTAAATTAATGTTTATATTAATTCCAGTATGAATGTAGGCATAAATGTCTCTGCGCAGTTTTTTTTTTTTTTTTTTTTTTTTTTTTTTTTTTTTCAAGCGATGGCCGATTAAAATATTTTTCTTCGCAGTTATCAAATTGGAAAATAACACTTCTGACAGTTTAAGATCAGTCTCTTACAAATATAACTATTTAACTCATAATATACAACCAGGAATAAAATATTTAAATTAAATAAAACTTACATGCACGTTCCATTAATATCCGTGTATCCTAAAATGGTCATTTCCTTATTTTAAAGTGTTGTAGACGTGTTGTTCTAAAACAAGTGAACTATTTCCCGCGTATTCTCATATTTATTTTTGTGTGGGCAGACGATTTTCGAGCAGATGGTTTGTTACAGATTGTTTGTTTTTGTACACAAGAAATATGGAATTTGAACGCGCAGAAATTTTCTGAAAGTATCATTCATTAAAATTTTGTATTTGAAGAAATGTCCAATGTATTTAATCTTTTCTTTTTATCCGTACCAAATAATTCAAGTTAAAATGTATTGTAAAGTTCCTTTTTTCTAAATAATTATAATAATAATATTCATAATTAGAGTTTATTAGATAAAACATTGTTTAAATTTTTAAAAGGTGTACAAATAAATTTAATGTATTAACGACACCCCCCCCCTTTTTTTTTCTATTTTTTTAAAGTAAAGTTTGTTTTCCTTTATTTTCGGAAAATGCTAATTTTATTTTAAAAGTCTGAAAGAAGTAGAATTTATGACTTGAATACAAATTATAAAAATATTCTAAAGCAAGAAATGCATTGATGACTAAACTCTGAAGACTCTTTCCACATGCTCATTAAAAGGTGCAGATTTAACTGTAATAGAAAATTTTTAGTTTTAAACCACAGAAGTGTTTCGAATAATTCTGGTCGGTAAAAAAAGAAAGAAAGAGTGAAATTTCCTCCCAGCAAACTAAATATGTAAAGTGTATAAATTTAATATTCGTAATTGTAAATATATTATTCAAATGCTAGATAAAATTGAAATCATGAAAAAGTATACATTCACTGTCTTAGATATCAAATTGATAAAATATAGCCTAAAAATTTAGTTTATTAATGCTTGTATCGTGCACTTTATTTATTATGCACCCCCCCTCCCCTTTAGTGACGGAATTTACCATTTGCTATCCACTAATATATTTTCATTCCATATGCCGCTGTAACTCGTGGCTGTTTAAAATATTTCTCTTCATTTTCAAAGATTTTTGAAGTGCATATTTTTTGTCACACTGTGACTTACAATATGCTGGTTTTTTTGTCACATATGTGACGTGGCGTACGTTACATAGCAGTGACATAACAGAGACGTCACAATTTTTTTTAATTGCCAGAAAAATATAATTTTACAAAAAGTAACATGTTTTGAAAAATTTTCGTAAGTTTTTAAAGTTTTCTAAGAAGTTCACATTTCAGTCACAATGTGACATCACTGAGTGGTGGCATTTCGGTCACAGATGTGACGTGACCACAGTGACTTGCAGTGACGTCACAGTGACGTCACCGTGACCATGCATGCTATGAGGGTGTGGAACACACAATTTATGATCAAGGCAAATTTTCGTAAATTTGTGTATGATTTTAATCATTTAGTTGATTTAATTTATGTAGAAAAAACTTTTGAGATTGTCATAACAAATGACACATGATGACATTTAGAACTGGTTATAGAAGGGCTGTGAAAATAAGTTGTTAAGCATCTATACTTGTATCATTTATGTAAATTCTCATCTAATAGTACTAAAACTCTAATTTATAATAATGTGTATATTTTAATGTAATAATTTATAATAGTGTTTCAGTATAGTGTATAATATTTTTTATCGTCAAAGATGGTTGTTGCATTCGACTAGGTTATACTACAAAATTCATGAGTAAAAATCTTCAGCCTTTTTTCATTATCCTAACAAAAATGCTATTATACTTATATATGAAGTGATCTAAGAATTTAAGAAGCGATGGGTTTGATTTAACCCAAATTTAGTTCCCTTTTCACCAGTTAGAAAATCTTAATTGTTCTAAAAAGTCTTAGTTGTACTAATACGCTCTAATTTGGAATACTATATTTTTTTTACGGGATTTCAATTTGAAAAATCTTTATAGTAGCCAGTTAAAAAAAAAAAAAAAAAAAAAAAAAAAAAAAAAAAAAAAAAAAAAAAAAAAAAAACCTTTAATTTTTGTTTTCTGTTGTTGAGGTCCGATTAATTGTACTAATTGAATATGTATAATCTTAGGGATCATAAACATACTCACATTTTGAATAAAATTTAATATGGTAAAAGCAATTTATAAAATATTAATTAGATTTAGCCATAATCCTACATCGATTGGTAATGAAATACTATTTGCTATTTGATTAAAAAATACTAAAAGGTCTTATGCTTTTATCAGGACTGCGCTATTACTTATCAACTTTTATAAATATTAAATGTATCAATATTCTTTTCTTGTTTAATGTTAAACATATAAATATGAATTGTTTGCTTATTGTTAAATATATAAATACCAATTGTATGCTTAATGTTAAATATATAAAGATGGTGCTTTTTTGTAACCGTTAAATACATATTTAAATAATTATAAAGTATTAAATGCATGGAATAGATTTTAAATAAAAACAAAATACAATATGTAACAATATTTATGTATAATTATAGAGAATATGTGTTACGTACTTAATTATTATATGATTTATACCGTTAATAAATGTAATATATCGCTAGAAGTTACGCATATTACGTCAAAGTTTAATTTTATAATAAGCTATTTTGTATTGTCTTCTGTATTCATAAGATATTGATTTTGTGAGAATTATTTTTTTTTCCTTCATATTTTTAACTATATGCGCACACCTCAAAGTATCATATTTTAGTTTCATACCATTATTTAAAAAGGTTCAACAAACGAAAAACATTCAATTTGCCATTAAGGATTTTTTTTCGTTAATTGTGAGGAATATTTTTAAACGATCCATTTATTTTTTCTAAAAAGAATTTTTAACATTTCTAGGTTTTATCAGAGGTATAAAAATTATACAAAGGAACTATTTACAGTTAAAATAGCATAAATACTGACGAAACAAATAAACCTAATACAATGGATTAAAAAATATATAAATATATTGCTTAAGAATAATGAATAACAATGAATAACAATGAATATTCAATAGTACTCTTTAAAAAATAAGAGCATTCTTCTTCTTTTTACTAACGTTTCGGTTGTGTTTGGTCTTACGTAAAAGGAAAGAATAAAAAGATTAAAAAAAAAACAAAAACATGACGGTTATTCCGTGACTTTTATAATAATTAATCTCAAATTTAGAGCATTCTGTTAATTTAAAGGAAAATAAATTTGATGGGTTTTCTTAAACTTAAAACTTTTTTTTTCATAACTCAACCTGAGGTTTTCATTATAACATGGAGACTTTACGAAATATACAGTGTCATGCCATACTCATGGCGTAAAATTTCAAGGTTGATTATAACTTCTGACATTAAATAACGGTTACAATGTTTTCTACGCAATAACAAATATTTCATGTATGGGAATGCATGGGTTGAAATAATTCGTTGAAACACAAGCACACGAAAAAGACATGAAAGGAATGTTTATTTACAGCGCAATTGACAATGGTTTGAGGACAATAAGTGTTTATAATCGTGTCAACCAATAAATGCCTTGCAGTAGGAAAGGTTTAAATCAACGTTATCGTCAACAGAATCAACTGTAGCCCATAAACAAGACACTTCAGATCTCCCCATATGAAGTAATCGAGGGTTGCTAATTCGGGTGGATAAGGTAGTCATTCAGTTGTTATAGTATTTTTTAGAATAGGTTTTAACAGAAATATTTCAGTAATTTACCGATCGCCATTCGTCAGCAACTGCGGTTTTAGAATGATGGGATGTTGCACATCTCAGAACTTTTTTACATACCTGGATGCCATTTTTGGGGAGAGATAGATTGAGGATGCACGTTTCTGCGACTCCAAATGACTCCATCGTACAGTGGAGTATTTGACCCAAAACCCTGGCCAAAAATGCAAAAATTAAAATTTCGTCAACAATTGTAAAAATCATGTTTTTTAATAGCTAACTAATTGGTGCATCTACCTATGTCTATTTTAGGAACCTGAGTTATATGCGGTGGCTCCTGGCCTCAGCTGAAGAGGAAGTTTCTTTCTGAGAAGACGAGGTTTTTTGTTGTTTTTTTTGGCACTGTTGTTATATTTAAATATATTTTTTTTGTGGCTCAATGAATAGTTGAATTGAAAGTAAACAGGGCTTACGCGTTTAAAAAAGGTCAGAGCTTAATGTTGAACTATGTATTAATTTAAGCAGTTTCGATTTTAAGGTAATGAAAAAAATAAATAAATGTGTAAAAGGGTTATTTTTAACGCGTTTTTGTCTCTAATTTATACATATCGAAAGCTTTTTTAATATGTGCCGCGCTTTGCCCCGCCATGTTGGAATTATAATCGTATTAGTTATAGTCTTGAGTATCAATTTCTGTAAAAAAAACTTCCGCATATTGTTGCCATTTTTTTTTCGGGATGACTATTGAAATGCTCTGTTTTGCGACCATCAAGTTGAAGAGATAACAACTATATATTTGCTGTCGTATTGCAGGTTTTTAGCTCACAGGATACTACCGCAGAGCTTTTGCACCTACATATGATGTCCGTCTGTATGTACGTTCGTACATATGTGCGTATGTAGGTACGTACATACGCACGCAACTCGATATCTTTGATAGAAATATCCGATCGCCTTCAAATTGTATGCACTTATTTATTGAAAAAGGGATCCCTAATTGGTTATTGGGGCTCATGTGTGTAATATAAGGAGTGAAAGGAGGGAATTAACCCTTTCCGGGGCGGTGTCCTTAAAAAGGGACACCTAATTTTAATTCCAAAACTGACAAACGGCACCAAGAAAATTTAATTAAAAATTTCCTTTTATAATGTATGTGAAAATGAGCAACTTCATATTTTCTAATAACTCCGTTTATCAACTAAAAATAGCAAGCCATACAGTAGCGAGACCCTACAACTTCTTCTTCCAACAAGGTCTGATGGTAGTCCTGATAAAAGCCAAGAAGAGAATGATGAAGAAGATGAAGAGTTTTAAAGAATTATTTTGAAACTGGTAATACATTAAGTATATTAAAAAACTAGCAATCTATACTATATAGACTCCACTTTACTGAACCTACTACTAAATATAACGCTATTAAACATAAATTAAATGCAATAATTATTATTAAATGTAATTTAAATGTAATGAGAATTATTAAATGTAAATAATAAGTTTCATATATAGTAAAATTAAATACATTTAATTAAACATTAATAGTGAACGAGACAAACCTATCAACAATTACTTTCCTCTTAAAAACTGTAAATAGTTAAGGTTACAAGTAGCTCAACTTCCAAACTCCCTTTGGTAATGTTAAGTCAATGGGCATGTGATTTATTCGTATTTTAAAAATATCTACTTAGTAAATTAATATTTTAACTTATTTTTTCTTTGTGCTCTTCATAAATGATGACTTTTTTTTTCTTAATTGTCAAAATATTTATAAAATGTATATTTATTATTATGTGCAGTATTAAAATCTTACTTACACTTCGTCAGATTTTAAGATATATATTATACTAAGCTACGGATTTGTATGTATACTTCATAGTATGCTAAATGTTAGTTCAGTGAAACGCATAGCACAGTTCAAAATGTCCATTCAGCCATTTCCGTTAATAAACGAAAATGTACTTGAGAACTTTTATGCAGCCCTGTATATGATCTATAGAATATATCCAAACCAAGTAATATTTAAAAAAAAAGTTCTATTTTAAAAGGCCTATCAAAACTACAAACGCCCTTCCAGCAATTATTGGTCACAGACTTCAATAGTTAAATTTATTCTTCAGCCATATTCTTTTGTGTGTCCCTGTAAATAAACGATATATTCTATGCACACCATATTCTACAATAAGTGCCTTAATACGCCTTAGTGATGTATATAAATTTCAGCACGTTTAAAAGTATGATATCATTAAAATACAGAGCTAACGATTTTTCCCCATAGACCATAATGTAAGGGAATTCTTTTGGGTGTCTCTGTAAATGAACCGTAAAGGCCATAGTCTTTATTTACAATACCAAACATGCCATAGTGATACCCAATAACATCTAAGAATTTCAAGCCAATCGGACTATATTTACATCGAAAAATATTTTTGACCAGGATTTCGGGTCCTTTATATACTGTGCGTCGCTCGAGTATCCTTTACTGCTGCACGTGAGCTATAAATACCTAGCATATTTCAATCCGAACGCCAGTCGCTCCATCGAAGCTGCCAGCCACGTATTACTCTTCGTTTACGCAAATTTTAACACATTATAAAAATAGCACTTTTTTATAAATCTATCAATAAACAATAGCTTCACATCTTTTTCTTATGTTTGTGCCTTAACACGTCACTTTCGGCGATACTGTGCTATACGATAAATTATATATATAATAAAAATACGAAAAATTCTATCAAACCTTAAATTTTGTAGCATGAGTTTATCCACCCCATTTACATACTAAGCAGGTTCAGAAACTGATTAATTTATCATAAAATAATTCTTCTCAGATTGAAAGTTGTAAAAACACTAAGAATTTGAATTTATTTCTAGATTATGCTTAAAAACCTTCTTCTTAAACTTAGTGTAGGGAAACTTATGTTTTACTTATTCATTCCTTGTTGACTTAACAAGAACGAAATATCATGCTCCACACATAGATTATAAAACTCCTTCGAACACTAACAATCTATTATTAAGAAACTTCATTTTTATGTGGTACCTGGCCCCATTATGGCCCACCTAAGTTTCGATTTCTATTTTCACCATGCCAATATTATTTTTCCCGGAAAGTATTTATGCTGTTGATTAGAGGGATTAATGTCGTAAATAAAAGAAAAGACTTCATACTTTTAATTATTAAAAATTATATAAGCTGAGATGGGCCATATTGGGAACTCTCCGTTCTCAATATGGCCCACTTTGTAAATTTTTAGAAAATTGCAAAAAAAATTGCAAAATATTATATGTTATATAATATATATATATATATTTATATAGATATCATATATATAATAATTGCCATTTTTCGTAAACCAGGAAAATCATAAAAAAATCACAGAAAAAGTTAAATTAAAACAATTTTTTTTAATATATATATTTTTACTAAGAAATTTCTTAATTGAAGAACAGAAGTAAAAGAAAACTATGTTCGTAAAAATACATATATACGTATGAAGTCACTAAAAAAATATGGCCCATCCTGACCATACTGAGAAACTCGGCTATTTTTTTTCCCACTCAAAAACGGATATTCTAATAAGTAATGATAAAACTATTAATAGTATCATCTTAAAGTAGATTAACGGTGTTATTTTATTCATTTTTACTTTGTATTAAATGCCAAGAAATATTAATGATACGAAATATTCCTTACCTTTAAGAAATAATAACACGATTTTTTTTTGGCCGAAAATTTCACTTCCTCTGCCAATAGCGTCGCCTACGTGACACGACTTCGCCTTTATTGTGTTTTCCACTTCCTATCATCCTGAGGGTCGAACGTATACTGTCAATTCAATTAAAAAGAAAGTAAATGAAATATACGGCGTGGGCCATATTAGGAACCGGGCCATATTGGGCCCAGGTACCTTATAATTAAATGGGGTATAAAAATACACTGCAAATAGAAGCGTCTTAAATTTAGACACATATGTGACTGAAAAAGAATTTTAGACACTTAAGTGTCTTAATCTGAAAATTAAGACACTATAGATGTCTTAATTTAAGATACATAAGCGTCTTACTATGACCATGGTGTAAACGAACTGAGAATAATGTCTAAAATATCCGCAAACGTCTTATTTTAAGACACTTCATTGCTTTAAACGTGTCTTAATTTAAAACGTTTTGATTCTTCCGACGCAATAACCACCAGGGGGAACTAGCACTCCCAGTTGCGCATGCGTTTTAGATGTCTTCGTTCGAAGTGGTATACGTTGTAATTCAAACAAAGTTTGTTTTTATGTACGCGTGTATTTTAATTCGTTTTTTGCGAAATGTGAAGTACTGTGATTTTAATTCGTATTAACTTGGATTATTTATTTATTGAATACATACATCTGACGTGTGTGCTCGACATCAAATGTCTCTTAGAAGCTGTCGTCGATACAAGGGCGGGATAGACACAGAATAGAAGTAGACGACGGTTGAAGATTACACCCGGAAATTCTACAAAGCGTGTGCAATGGGCTTAGTGTTAACTCGTATCAATTTATATCAATAATATTGTGTTATTCATCTTCGTCCTGTCGAAGCTGGCAAAAAAAAAGAAACTTTTGTCTGGCGGGTCCTGTTTTTAGGATGAAACATCTCATTCTTTAAATATGGCTAGTCGGATGTATTATGGGATTACCTTTTAAACTGATGAAAGTCTTTCTCCCTCACTGTGGTTGTGGTAGTTTTTAAAATTTCAAATCGAGGAATATTTCTTACCTCTTGCAGCAACTCAAGTAAGTTTCTTTATAGTAGTAAAATTAGTGTATTTTATGATTTTATTTATTGTACTAAACAAAATCCTGCATGAAATTTAATTAGTTTTGAATCTGTTCGCAAAAAACCCCACTAATTCTAGAAGTATATATTTTTAAACTTATGACGTTCTTTTTTATTACGAATTATATATTCAATGTCAGTTCTTAGTTTCAATGGATAATTTTTATCTCGCAGTAAATGACGGCCACAAGGAAGTAAAGAAAAAAAAAACTTTGAAAGATGACCTAATGCTTTCTTACTTCCTGGCATAAAACCGCAGATTAAAAAAAGATAAATAAAGTAAATGAGACTGGTCTATTATATGAAGCTGCCTGTAAAAATATACATATGTATTTGATTTGCAATCAACTCTAATACTGATTTTTTTATTATTTTTAATAAAAAAGTAATTTGAAATTTATAATGGGAAAAAGTAAAAACCTCTAACTAGATTTCGTATTTAAAATTGTGGTAACTTTATTTATATGCACTTATACGAAAAATACAAAAATGACAGATGTTACTGTATATATTTAAGACGAAAGAAGTTTGGAAATCATAAGTTATTTTTTCCTCATGTTTTTAATATAGAATATGTACTTATTTGTTTTTATTGATAGTTGAATAGCTTTTGTGAGTACCCTCTGATCTACATAAAAACTTGCCCATGTGGAAATATAAATTTTTTAAAAACATAATTTTTAAATAAGTATTTTCATTTTTTTTTTTTGGGGGGGGGGGAGGGGGGGATTTTGCATGAATTTTTGTAAAGCTGATATCTTAAATCTTGCACTGATTATAATGAAAGTTTTGAACTTTTAGAGTAGGACAAGTTTAAAAACGCAAATATATTTAACAAAATACCAAAGTCATTTTTTCCTCAATGTTATTAAAGTAGAATATTTATTTATTTATTTTCATTATTCATAGTTAAATGGCTGTTGTGATTATCAAGTGATGTATATGTAAAATTGCCTATGTGGCAATATATTTTTTTATATTTTCATTTTTTTTTTGGGGGGGGGGATTTTTGCAATTTTCGTACATCTGATATTTTAAATCTTTTTCCACATTCAACCGAGTATAATAAATATTTTGAACTTTTAGAGTAGGACAAGATTATAAAATATATATATATATTTATCTATGTACCTTAAAAGCCGTTAATAGCGAACACTTCGGGACCGCGGAATTTGTCCGATAATTGGAGATGTCTACTTTTTTGAGGTAAAAATATACAAATATGTATGTCTGCTGATTAAAAAAGTATTCGTTAAATAGAGGTGTTCGCTATTCGAGAATGTCCATTAACCTCCACAACGGATACTCCCGAATACCGGACATCTCAATTTAGACAACTATAATGCAGGGTTGCGTTTTTTGCAAAAGTACTTCTTGATTAAAGGAAGGTCAAACTGGGAAGTCCCCCGTCCCCCTACGACTGTAGTGCCCCCAAATTTGATGTGCAATATTTGTAAAGCTTATATTTTAAATCTGTTTCGAAATTGTACTGATTATAATCAATATTTTGAACTTTTAAAGTAAAATAAGGTTAAAAACAAAATAAATTTTAAAAAATCTAATATTTAGATAAATATTTTTTGTTTTTTAATCTTGTTCTACTCCTGAAGTTCAAGATATTGATTATAATCAGTACAATGTCGTAAAAGATTTAAATTATCAACGTAACGAAAATTGTATACCAAAACTGAGAGCACCAAAAAAATCAGGCTGTATTGGGGGGGGGGGGAGGGGCAGGACCACAGCCAAATATTTTTCCAGGATTCAACGTGGTCAAACATGGCTACGTATGATGCTTACAAAAAAATGGATGCGATTCAGACGTTTGAAGTGTCTGAAATTCAGACGCAAAAAGTGTCTGAAAAATTTCAGACATTTTAAAATGTCTGAAAATTGAACACTCCATTTCAGACACTTAAGTGTCTGAATTTCAGACATTTTAATTTAGAGTGTAGCAATTTATAAAACAGTTAAATCCTTTAAAATCTATTAACAGCAATTGCTGTCTATGTACGGTAATATGTGCAAATTCTTTCTTGAAGAATTTGCTTCTTTAAAATGTATACAATTCGATATGTGAAAAAAATGCACGCCCCCTAATACATTGAAAATTAGATTAAAGTAAACACCACGTCGAGAAACGCTTTTGTAGCGGTTATTGATCTTAGTAAGTCTTGTAGACGAATTCTTTTTTATGCACGATAAATGCTATTCATTGCATAATCTCATATAACAACTTTTAGCATATCTAAGTGATCCTTTTAATTTTCATCATGTTTGAAATATCATAAAAAAAAATGAGCATCATGGCATACGTTTTTGTCCAGTAATTCAAAATGTAGTTGAAATATTTTGTTTATCGCTGTAAGATATGTGCCACTTGTACCATGTTGCTTAAAATGCATGTTGTATCTCAATGCATCTCAATGATACCTGTCAATCTCAATATTTTTTAAATACCTTAAAGCCAATAATTTGGCACACAAACGATTTTTCTCCACAAATAATAACGTAACGGAAATCTTTTATGTGACCCTGTAAATGGAATATAAATGATACACGATTTATTTTCAATACCGCACATTCTATATCAAATCTTAATATAATATAAAAAAAAACTACGGCAATCGAAGTATATTTATGATAGATTAACACGAAATATAGAAGACGACACACAAACAAACCAAATTTATAAACATTTTTCAATAATGATGGAAAATGCTAACAAAAGAGCAGTTAGATGATAATAGTTCATATGAAACAATATAACAAAGACTAGTTAACTTAGCACTTACATTGCATATTTATAAGTAAAAAAAAAAAAAAAAAAAAAAAAAAAAAAAAAAAAAAAAAAAAACGAAGATAGCAGCAAGATTTTAAAAAGAAGCTGCTACTAACAATATGGAATCCCATGTTTTATTCACAATACATATTACAAAGTATGGGGTAAAAGTATGTACTAACATTAATACTGATTGCTAATATTTTTTATTATAAGACTCATAGAAATTTATGAGAGATTCTGAAAGATTTCTATATTTTTAAGTATTAAACAAATGGTCAGGTTGAATATAATACATAGAAAATTTATATGCAGAAAATAAAATTATTACGAATATAACCATCCCTTTAGAAAAAATCATTTTAATATTTCTAAATAAGGCTGATGTATTGACCTATAAAATTATTTTGAGCTAAAAATATCTTTATAAAGTTCAAATTCACGCGATATGTTTGAATATTCAACACAAACTGTCATCTCTCGTTATAGAAGAGTGAATATCGGTTCTTTCATAAAAATATCAAATTAAATATTTTAAAATTCGATATCTTGTTAAACACATACGATGGCGGAATGTTTTGACAGTCATGTATTCTGACACAGACATGTATTCTACAAAATTTTAAATACTGCTAAATATAACTACTCCAACTTTTAAATTTTAACATCTTATAACAGAAATATAGATAATATCATTAACGTCAGCTGTTTATCAGAGCCATGTTTTGGAGGTGTTTCATATATTTGAAAGACGTTTGATGAATAATGGCTGAAAATAATACAGTTTGTATTTTGAAGCGTTTGCACGATCTTTAAGGCTTGTATTATATCTTAAATTTATGACAAAAAAGTTTTTATATGTTTATTCTGATACATCATGTGATCATTAACATCTTTGAAGTTCTTTATATTTTGATTATCTGAATGTAATAGTAAGAATATGAAACGGATTCTAAATAAACATTATATAACTTTTCAACATAGTTAAATAAAAATCATTTCCCAAGGGAAGTGATTAAAAGCATAATATCGGTATATTTTTTAATCTGTATTTTGTTCGATAAAAGAAATCATAAGCGATTGCGCACTTGAAAATCTAATCGTACACTTTGAGAGGACAATTGACTGAGACACTTAAAAAGATGAGGAGAGGAAACATAAGAATATGCAAAACTTTATGTTTTTTTCTTAGTGTAGTTATCAAATATGTATTTTCCTTATATTTATTCACTTATCACGATAGGCGGTAAAACGGAAATATTTGTCATTGATTGTTTAAATTATTTTCATATAATACGCATGGTTTAATTGATTCTTATAACTTTGAATCCCAGTATCTTGTTATTTTTGTAATTACATCAGATTGAATTATGCGTTAATTAATTACTTTCACTTCTCAAGGTCTGCATAATGATGTATTTTTATAACTCAGCTATAATTTGTAATTATTTGTAAAATGATACATGCGTTTCTAACAAACTTTTGACATATATTTGACATTTCAAAAAATTTTCTACCTTGTTTGAAACGTTATAAATTGACTGCTTTAGAGTGCGAATAGTCTTCGAGATTACAAATATATCCTGTAATGGAAATAATTTGTGTATAAGAAGTTTTTAGAGTTTAAATCGTTACAATATAAAACACACTTCTTATTAAATAACAACAACAAATAAAAAACCAGCAACTGATAGAAGTATAAATGTATTTTTTTTTCATTATTCTTATGATGAGTCGTATGAGAATTTCTTTTAAGGGGTCGGTGGACGTTTAAAAAAGTTTCTTTTTATTTTCATAATAGAGGATTTGATATTTTGTGAAAATATACATTTCAACATAAGTATATAAAACACCTTAAAAGAAATGTCAAATCTTATTATAATTTTAAGATTAAAAATAATTAAAATTTTTAATCGAAATTTCAAAATGCACCTTGCGTCTTAACTTTTTAGATATTTCCTCGATTTTGGATTTTCATCAAGTAAAACTCTATTTTAAACAGATATGTATATCGATTTTTTAATTCCTTAATTAGTTATTTTTTAGAGATATTTTTCTGAATTCAGTATCGATTTTGATCAAAATTTTGCCTTATAATAAGTTAAAAATCAAATTGAATGTCTTAATCTAATCGAATTTTAAAATGCATACAGAGTAGTATCAGGTAAAGTAATATCAGGATTATTCCTTGTCAGTTTCATCATTTTTTATCAAAAAATAAGTAGCAAGGAGAATTTAAAAAAAAAAAAAAAACTGAAACATCAATATTGAGAAAAACAGTTTTAAAGTATATTAAAAGGCCAAAAAAAAAAGTGTTTGTTAATGAAATAAAAACACTTGTAACTTTACGTAAAATAATCGAATCTGCATGTGCTTTACCACGGATGACATAGCACAAATTGGAGAATAATAATACACAAAAAAAGAAATGTTGATTTTGGGGTCGAATTTTGCTCAAATAAAGGTCCACAGCCCCCTTAAAATGTATTTTTAATAATAATTTCAAAGATGCAATTAACTAGACGTGTAATGAACTGTGTATTTAAAATGTCTTCGTCAAATTTAGTAAACAGTTATACTTACTAAAATTTAAAATCAAATACGTAATGATACTAATACTTTCTTGAAGAAAATTTAGAGAACTTGCGTTTGTAGCCGACTGAAAAGAAGGGTTATGTGTTCACGCGTATCTGGGTATGTGGATTTCTTTATACCCTCGAAACATTCCAACGGCTGGATGGATTTTAATGAATGAGATCTCTATCGATTCGACTTAACCGTCCGATGGTTATAGGATAGGTTTTGCTTTTATAAATTCAAAATGGCGGCCGTAACTACAAAACGGCAGTAGAGACGAAAAACTGTTTTTACATACCCTATTGAGTGGCATATCATTGGATAGGTCTTTAAAAATGAAGACGATGTTTCATTGACCATTTTACAGTCAGAAACTCCATTTAAATATTACACAACCTGGAAGTTTTGTAGGTAGGATCTCTAGCTTTACTGTAACCGTAACCTTCATAATAGATATCTATAGGTCTCATCAAAACAGTGTTTGTAGATAGGAACTAACAAATAAACACAAATTAAAAGTCATCAATACAAGTAAACAAAAAAAAAGGGTAAGTAATATAAAAAATAGTTTCATATTGATTAGAAATAATTAGTTCGCTTTTTACGCAGTCGGGTTTTTTGATTTTTTAAATTTAATATATCTATTGCTTTAGTTAACATTTGTAAAAGAAAATACTTGATATATGTACAGGATGATCTTTTTTTCATTGTTTTTTAAATGTCCAGAATTTAAATGCTCAACATAATGGTATTAGTATACTTAATTTTTAGGTATATATTTATTATTATGTAAGGATTAGTAGAAAATAACTTATTTATCCTGTGGAATATTATTTATGGAAATGTCCTCCTATGTGTACTCATAATGTATGTATATAGTGTAATTAGAAAATCTGAAATTAGAATTAAGTAACAAGTACGCATAATACAACTACTCTTGAGGGAATATTTTATGTAATAGTATAACTTTTGTAATTTGTTTTAATTTTAGTTCTTTTAAAAAATATAATTTACAGTTTTAAATATTGCTTCATGATAAACATCAGTTTGAAAATATTCTTTTTAATTTGTAAATTTGTTTCAATATATACTATTAACTATACTGTAAAATTTATACATATATATATATATACATTTATTCATGTATTTATTTATTTATTTACGGTATAGTTAATGGTAGCCATGCTTCATAAATGTTCAGTTCACACTTGAAATTACATAAAAATAAAAAATAAAATACATTATTGAAAAACAAAACGGTCACTTATAAATGCAGATGTTAATTGTATCTTTATTTTTAAAGATTCTTAAATAGCCTTGCAAAAAATCTCGCAGACGCATTTTTAAAGCACTATTTTATTAAATAAGTATGTTCTCTACTTTTTATTTTAATAAGTAAGCTATATCTCAAATTTTACATGATCCTGTTTACATTAGACATTATTTTCATTTTTTTTTTAAATTTATCCTCTTACTATGCTTAGGTAATTATGTGTTATAAGTATATAATCGGATTATTTTCCTGATAATTTTCTTTCCCCACCAACAAAAAAGCACAGAAAACTTTGATGAAATAAGGGAAAATCTTTATGCTTAAAGTATTTATCTAATTATAATTGGGTAATTTATAATAGAAGTGACGTTTTCACAATGGATTTAAGGTTTTATTTTTACAGTCTTTGAATTGAGATACAAAAGTTTTGTATTGTATCTATATGTATTTTTAATTTAAACCAAATTGTTTATGGAATAGTATAATTAGTTATCCACGAAATTTTCTGCACATACAATTAAAAAAGCAGTCGACATGCCAATCCCAAAAGTTTCTTCATTCTCATGTATGTTAACATTTAAAATAGTTGTTAAGCATGTTAATCCTTTCGTGTTATTACTTCAATACGACACTTACTTCGATTATCACTTTAACGTTTTGATTCATTTTACTAATCGGAGTAAAAACGAATTATACTCAACATAATATTTAATTAAATCAATAATTTTCGTTATTCAGTTGTACAACAGCTGCTTGAGAATCGACAGGTTATCTGGATGAAAATAGCCCGACGCTGCATAAAACAGCTGATGTACACGAGAACTATGAAACATCGGAAAGAATTTAGTATTGAACACCCCCTTCCTGCGGATTGTTGCTAAATTCACGTGGGAACTTATGTCCATAACCAAGAACATACACATGAAATTTTGTTTAACCCATTTGTGCCTAGCGTCCCTCTTTAAGGGCGGTTATAAAAATTTGTCGCAATCTCAAGAAATTTACTGTTTCAGCATGTATTTTGCAAGTGTTTTTAAGTGTCCATTTATTTGATTTTCAGCAGATGGCAGCACTAAACAGATATTTAGTTTATAATATAGACGTTTTTGTTTCTAGTGGAGCAGAAAACAGAATTTTTGCTGTTTGAGAATCGCCAAGTTATCTGGATGCGAATAGCTCGACGCTGCATGAACAGACGATGGACAAGAGTGCTATGATAAATCGGAAAAAATACTATTACAGAGCCCCCTTCTGGCGGATTGTCCCTAAATTCCCGTGGACCTGCTGGCCATAGCCAAAAACATACACAAGAATTTTTGTTTAATTGCATGCTTAAATTTAGATGATACAAAGCGAGCATGCATACATACGGACACATGGGCATGCGGCATACGGATACAGGGACAAACATACAGACATTTTGTATGAACATATTAATCCGGATATCTGTCCAAAAACATGGATATCCGTCGAAAACCGAAAATGAAAAAAAAAAATCGGTTACATTATATTTTCTTCTTTACAAAGAAGAAATTATTAATATTAATAATAAATTCACTATTTGGTTTATCATTATATGAAATAGGGTTAGTCAAATAAACTTTGACACTTTTAAATGTAAATGACAATTTTCGTAGTAAAAATTAATCATAAAAGGCAGCGGGACAAATATAGTACACCTACCCGTAAAAATATACAGCAAATTATTTCCAGTTACCTACAACTCCGAATAACATTCTTTTTTTTTCAAAACCACAGATGTGTTTTCGAGATCTAACGAAGCATTTATGAAAACAGAGTTTATTTTGCTGCCACTGAATATCTGAAGTGTTTCCGAATAATTTGAATAGTGCATTTAGTTTTCGTAAACCCGATTTCGGTTTTTCGGATATAATGAATTCTTGATTAACCGTTTCCAGCTGCCGAATTGAATTTGTACATACAAGAGTTACAAACTAATATTAATTTTAATTTTAATATTAATGCAGTTAGTTTCTTATATTTGGTCTGTAAAATATGTTTGTTAAAGATAAAAATGTTTAGTTAAGAAAAAAACACATTCCGATATCAGAAAAACGAATTAAACTATAAAAACGTCTTGGAAAGATTTTTGAAAGACAGTGGCAGCAAATGAACATTAAAAAAAAAAATATATATATGTTTCTTTAAATAGAGAAAACATTTAGGTTTCTGAGGTTTGTTAAAACAATGTGGTTTTGTTCAAAAATGATATTTCGAAAGACTAGACTACCTTGTTGACCTTTTTGATCTCCCTTAAAATTTATGTTTGGTAAAGCATGCTAATCATTCCATCACATTACTTTTATTCATAATTTAATTTACTTTGGAATCCCTTAAATATAACTAATAAATCCATTAAGCTAATATCAGTTTTTGTTGCACTAAAATATATCAATTTGTTGATTTTCTGTAAGCAAGTAAACCCTATTGGTTTACAATGGAAGTCTATGAGAATATTGCGAAATGTTAGAGATATCGCCACGTTGTCAACAAACTTGGCGGTATTGGGCGACAGAACCCCCCCCTCCCCCTCCGGTAACCACATTACAGGTATGGCGATGTATTAAATGCTGTTCAATAACCAATGAGATGGGTTTCATTTGGGCGTTGCCATTAAACAATTATCAAATAATCGTGATTTTTGTGCCACGTATGATAGCGCAATATGTATATATATATAGTATATATATATAGATAGATAGATGTTATTTGGTAATGTCATTCGTGGTGTCGTAGTGTTGATCGTGTAGATTTTCCTACATTAAGAAACAATTGACTTTTATTTCAATTTGCGATTTACTAGGAAACAGACTCAATTATAAATTCTGAATTTTGTCAATAACTTATCGTGGAAACGGTCTTCCATCTAGAAAAATTAAGGAGACATCCACCTGAAATTAACTTTTAACAATATACGTTTCCTTACCTGCCATGAAATAATGCACAGAAAAACAAGTAATATAAAAATTTTGTTTTTACAGTCAATTCCTACTTAGGTCATAAAAAAAATTAATATAATCCCTTAAGCTAATATTAGTTTTTGTTCCATTAAAATATATCAATTTGTTGAATTTCTATATGCATGTAGGTTTACAATGGAACTCTATGGGAATTTGGCGGCAGAACAGTGTCCCCCCTATGGTAAACCCTCATATAGATATGAAGATGCATTAAATGCTTCAATAACCAATGGCCGCCATTTTGTCTCCCATGTAAAATTAAAATTAATTAATTAAAATTTAATTAATGAATTAATGTTTGAAAAAAACTATATTAACATCAATTGTCATCCAGTAGAAGTTAAAAAAAATATTTCAACTTGATAGGATGAATAATAAGTATTTTATTAACGATTGAAAATTTCAACAAGATATATATATATATATATAAATAAATAAATAAATAAATAAATGAATGAATATAGGGAGAGTGTGAACTAATGGTAGGAATTGAATAAACACCAAGATTGAGTTACTGTTTACGCATTGTGGCATGTTCTACTTCTATTACTGCAGAATTTGTTTTTCATTTTTAATATCGATTTATGTCTAATAAATTATGATTTTACTGTGGATTACAATGTATTTTCACCAATGGATGAATTAAGAATATATCTGCAACGCACAAGTCTTCTGATAATCCGAGATGCACGAAGGAGGCAGGGGCCAGAAAAACCTAGTATATATATGTATGTATATATAACCATTAATTAAACATTACTGACCATCATCAATAATTGTGATAGTATGAATGAATGAATTTACAACAAGACATTGTCCCCAAACACTATATTTATATATATATATATATATATATATATATACATATATAAATTTTCATAAAAATACATATCATTTTAGTAGTGATGCTTTTTTCAAATTAATGTTGAATAAATAATTCGTTATTTAATAACCGAAATATTTCATATAAATATCTAAATCTCCTTAATTGTTAAGAACATTTTTAACAGCAGTAGATTGATTGAAATTTAACTCTCAGTTGCCTCTAAATATTCATTTTCATATTTACTTTTGCCAAATTATAAAATGATTTGTAAATAAACAAAATAAACAAATGTCTGTTAAAAGATTTCTGATATGAATTTACAATTTTTAAATAAAAAAATCTATCAGATTTCGCGACACAGTAAAAGTTGACATTGCGCTAAAGCTTGGGCACCTTCTAAATTTGCTTCTATTTATCTCCTATTTCAATTTTTTTAAATGTATGAACTGAAATGTATAAAGTGGTTTCACAAAAATATTACCTGAATTTCTTCTAAAACTGCTATTTTTTCTAACAATGGGAATTTTAACAGAAAATTTATTAGCATATATTATTAAATGTTCTATATAGATTTCTATACTTTATATATGTATTAGAAGACTATAGTAAATCCTCTATAGATCACGATACATTATATAAATTACAAAACTACAGTAAATCCTGTATAGGTTGATCAAAATCAATCTGTGCATTACTATCACACTAAGAACGCTTAGATCATGGATACGAAAGCTGTGCCTGCAACATCAGCGATATTACATGCTGACAAAACCTGCTCTATCATTTGCATCTTATTGCTTACCTTGTGGTTTGTGTTTCCGAAATGGGAATAAATGAATTTATCATAAAAATCACAAATGACACAAGAAATTGTGTATTATACAAACTATTTTTTAATTTCCACGAAGTTCAGACCTTAAAAATACATACTATTCACGTTTGAAACGTTAGCGTATTTACTTTGATTTGGCAGTCTAATAACGGATTTATATAAGTTGTTATTACATTATATTTGTTGTTGGAAATCATTTTCTTAAACCTTGAACGCCTGATTTTTCAAAAAGCAATGTAATAATGTTTTTCGGCTTTCATTTTTTAAATAAATCATGGGAAAATACTTATAAAAGTCATATTTTGTTTTAAGTATGATTCACGGCTAAAAAACAATTTGTTACTAATCGGCAATGCTGGTCTTTAATTGAAAAAAAATAATTTTCCTTGACAAAATTCTATAATATTAAAAACACAAGAATTTTAGGAACTATAATAAGAAATAAATTTTATTTGATTACTGCAGAACAAAATAGAGTATTTCGCAAGCTTCCAAACAAAACAAAAAGAACAAGTAGCAACGATTAAAAATATAAATCTATCTTTATTGCCTATTATTTTCAGAATGTAGTTTATTGGCAACATTAGGGCATTATAGCTTCAATATTATTCTAATAGTATTTTAGAGACTAAATTGGGTATGTTGCCGAAAAGCAACACCCGGCATTTAAGGGTTAAACAAATCTTTTAATAAAACATTTGTGTATAGAAATAAAAGACAGAACTATTATTAAGTAAATTTTAATGAATTGTTTTTCCGTAAACATAAATTATTTTTAAGTTAGAACTATGCTTAGCTTATTTTAGTGCAACATTTTTGCAGTATATATCAGTTTCAATATTAATAACTTATGTTTTATATTTTCAATATTAATAACTTACAATTTATAACTTATGTTTTTCTTTTTAAATTTCTAGTATTGGAAAATGTTTTTCTAAATTTTTGACGAACCTATTTCATTTTACAAATAAATTGAATACAAAATGGAATAATTAATGGACCATATGATAAAACCATGGCATTTAATGATGCAAGAAAGAAAGAGATAAATTCCACGAATCTTATATATTATAATTTAACTTTAACTTTATAAGACCAACAGGAACATATTAATTTTCTTACACATTTATATTCATAATGTAAAAACGATGGTATATACATTTCTATATATTTTGAATTAGTGACTAGAGATTTACAAACAAATACTTTATCTACTGACGGTACTTATAAGTAGTATTAAAATAACTAATTATAAAATCCATTTAATACATCGATTAGTAGTAATGCAGTTTGAATGAGTTGTGTAGATGCATTACTTTATCTGATTCCAAAATCGTGATTGGTTACACAAAACAAAAATATACATACGTACGTACGTACATACAGAAACTGAGGGCACATTAGCTCACAAGCTGTGATAGCATGCGAACTGAAAACGAACGCTGCCCGTGTTTTACATAAATATAAATACTACCATTTTAAGCATATCTATGAGTAAATAAATGTAAGTTTTTTTTTATATAAAACAGCAATATCGTTATTAAGATTTGATTAGGTGAGGTGACGCCTTTTGATTCCTTTATATGTGTCGAATGTACGATTGGCGGAAATATTTAAAAAATACAGGATATACAAATAATGGCACATTTCCAAAGTTTTCTTAAAAGCACTGTCAGAATGCGTAATTGATTTGTAACATCAATGGTGCGTGTAATTCAAAAAGTAAGCCATATGAGATAACAAAAAGATTGCATGCTTCATCCCATGTTGTTTTTGTTCTATTGATATTGGTTATAGCAGACATTTCATTACCCTTCTTTTTTTCTTTTATTCAAGATATACGTAATAAATTTTATATTAAATCGTTTCAGAAATTTCGTAATTTAACAGCGTGGTAGTTGTGATATTCAATGTTTATTTTTATAATCTAATTTTTAATTACATACATGTAAGAATTTTAGTACGACAATAGAAAAGATAATAATCCTTTTATGTAAAAAAAAGAGCAACTCTACTTTAAAAATTAAATATGCTTACATTTTGTTTAGTTGTGAAAAAAATAAATCAATAGTCATGTTAAATTATAAGTAGTTTTGTTATTTATTAAGATTAAATTGTATTATTTATACCTGTATAAATAAAAAAAGTATCTTATATTGTAAAAGTATGTTGTAAATACGTAATAATACTTTAATTTCCTTTTTGATAAAATATTTTTAAACAGAAACACATTGTGTGTGCGATACTTTTTTAAGTACCTTCAAAATCTATTCATTTATTTCTTACTTAAAGAATGCATTTATTGGCTCATAAACGGAAAAATTTCGGGATTTAATACAAATTATTTCTGTATTTTCATGGTAACAATGATTTACAAGCAATTGTTATAAAATTCATTCATTCAAAAAAGTTTCTAAAGATATTTCTTGAATATAAAGGAAATAAGTTACGAAATGATGTGTCTGTTGTATTCTAGTTAATTTTAATCAGAATTGCAAGAATAGTTTTATAAAACCTGGAAAAAAATAGATTTTGTTAAATACAATTTCTTTTGCGTACAGCTTTCAAGTCATTAAGACTCATATTTCGAATATATTTTAACTTAAGAGGAATTAAAATATTTTTATAGGATTTTTTAAAGGCAGGCATTTTATTTTAAAAGTCATTATTCAAAGTAATTCAAAAGATTGTATATAATTATGTTTTAAACCGTCTTTCTAAGAAATTTGTTTACATAACTTTTTAGAAGATAGATTTCAAATAAATTACAAAAGTATGAACCTCATATTCTGCTTAAGAAAAATAACAATTTAATTGTCATGGAAGAGGTTCTTGGATGAAACAAAAAAGATTATTACAGTTATCTCACATTGAGGTAAATTAAATTACATTGAGGTAAACAAAAATCTTTTAATTATATTTTCATAACAATATTATACTTTTTTCGATATTAGATATACTACATTGATAACTTAAGAAAGATATTGCAAAGAGCAATATGTTTTTCACCATTATTTCAGTTAATTTTAAATAACTATTATTCATAGCTAACAATATATATGTGGAATTGGTAGAATTGGCTATAGTTGACCTTTGGTGATAAAAGCTTCTGACTGAACACTCGCTGGTGTAGAAATAATAGGATTTTAATGTCTGGAGTACAGCATAGATACTATATACAGAGCACATTAATTATGTACAAGGTTTAGGAGGATGAGGGGGGGGGGGGCTTTCTTACGGCAGTCTAACCGCTTTCAAGATACTCCGGCGCGCTCTCGGAAGCCTGACTGGAACGTCTTTCCAAGTTAGCTCGCAGAACAACTCTGAAGTTACCTCGAACCTTCGCTCCTTGGCTGGAGGCTCAAAATTACTAACTAATCAGATTTATTGTCTTTTAGAATTTGCCTACTCTGTCAGTTCTCATGGGATTTAGCTGCACGCTCTTACTGCGGTCAGGATGTGGTTTAGAATGTTTTGGGAACCGCAGGCCACATCCACATCCACACACACACACACACATATATATATATATATATTCTGCTGTGTTATTGTATAATCTAGATATAAATATATCATGAATTAATTGAAATAAATTTCTACATAGCTATAAAATATAATATCATTACACAGCTAGATTTACAAAAGCACAACTCATATTGAATAAAATTTATACATAAAAATTTAATTTTTATAATATCTTCAGAAACATATGTGGTGTAAGTGTAGTTTAAACTAAAAATACATGAATAAGTTTTTGGTAAGATGTGCTAATTAAAAGATAAATGCATTTTTTGAAATTTATTTTTTCGCGCGAAAAGAAGCACTTGCAGTGTTGATTCATTTTGAGTCATTTTTGATTTAAATAAACAAACGGTTTATCTTTATATTACACAATAATTTAACATTATTTTTGCTAAGCAGAATATGAGGTTCATACTTTTGTAATTCATTTAAAATCTATCTTTCAAAAAGTTATGTAAACACATTTCTTAGAAAGACGGTTTAAAACATAATTATAGGGTAACTCCGGGAGAGTCGCCGCATACGGGATAAATGACGCACCCCTTGTATTTCTTGCAATTTTCAATAGATGGTCGTCAAACGCACAGTATAGGTGCGCAATGAGATTATTTTAACCAGTGTATAGCGTGAATCCCATTTCGATGTTTACACTTGTAGAAGTACAATCTTTAATTTGACGTAAGTGCATGATTTCACTGTCCAAAAATTTTAAACACGTTATGTTTAAATTCTTTTCATACCCTAATTACTAAGTGCATGTATGATTTCGAAGTCAAAACTAAGTGTAGCGTTTGTATAAAGTACTGTGTGTATGGTTAAGACATTCCCCTTAGCGATGGCATGTAACTGTAATGGCCGACGTCTGCATCATGCAAAATGGGATACATGCTGCACTGCTATTCCGGTATACATGCCGCAGTTTCTTTTGTACGGGATGATTAATTGTTATTAACTTTTCCTTTTCTTTTTGTTCAGACTAACCATGTTAGGCATGTTAACAAGTTTACTAAAACCAAATGAGAAAAAGCGAAAAAAAAGTAAAAAGGGCAAGAAAGATGCAAGTCAAGATGATAATAATGAAAAATTGAATTACGCGTAACGCAGACGTTCTTTGCAAACTACTCAAAAAAAAGAAAGTGTAATTGGCTTCGTTGCATCATGTGTTTAAATGTAGTTACATAAAGACTGTTCTTTTTCGACACTTTTTCTGTAGATTGTAGTCGAAAAAACAGGTCTCTTAACCCATTCGGTACCATAGGTGCATATAAGCACAGTGTTGCCAGAGGGCTACTTTTTTTAATTAACATTTCTTGATTGCCACCATACTTTTGAAACTGTAAAATTACTTTTGTTTTCGCTTTAATTAATACGACATTGAATAAGGCCTATTTTACCATTGTAATACACTGTATAAGCACCTTCATAAAGAGCTTACAAAATTCGTTTCTGGCACCAATGAAAAAGAAAAGTAATATTTACTCTGTTTAACTAGAGCATTTTCATGATTATTTAAGTAAAGGTAACTTCTTTTAAAAAGGTGGTTTCAACCGAATAAAATTTGTGTAAAAGCCACCGGTCCCGGAAGGGTTAACAAATAAATTTTGTAAACACAATTTTCTTTTTTTTCTTTTCACTTTCTAATACATTGCTGAAATAATAATTAAAATTTAATGTAAAAAATAAGTCGATAATTTTAATAGGGAACGTAGGCAACAATTATTAATTTGAATCTATAATACGTTTAATTCTACATATTTAGTTTCATTTTGTTATTACATCGTTAATTATAGTCCAGATATGAATATTTTTTTAAATATTTTTATTTATAATTTCATTCTGTTCTGATTAAAAGTGCGGCATAACTACCGCACATGTGCGGCGTCTCAGCCTGGATGTACGGTCGACGCGCCGCAGAAAAAAATTGTTAAAAAATATTAATAATTTGTTTTGAAATTTTTTATCGCACTACACGCGTTGTATACTTAACATTAAATAGCCCATCATGATTATTTTTATTTTATGTCCACCATGGGACTTTATACACAAATTTAAAAAAAAGTGCGGCATAAAACCCGGAATTACCCTATACAATCTTTTGAATTACTTTGAATAATGACTTTTAAAATAAAATGCCCGTCTTTAAAAATTTATATAAAAAATCTTTTAATTCATCTTAAGTTAAAATGTATTCGAAATAAGAGTCTAAATGATTTGAAAGCTGTACGCAAAAGAAATTGTATTTTAAAAAAAATCTATTTTTTTTTTCGTTTTTTTTTTTTTTTTTTTTTTTAATTATTCCTGCAATTCTGATTCCAGTTAAGTAGAACACAACGAACACACCATTTCGTAACTTGTTTCCTTTATATTCAAGAAATATGTTTAAAAACTTCTTTGGATGAATGCATTTTATAAGAATTGCTTGCAAATCATTGTTACCATGAAAATACAGAAATAATTTGTATAAAATCTCGATTTTTTTTGGTTTATGAGCAAATAAAAATATTTTTTGAGGTAAGAAATAAATGAATTGATTTTGAAGGTACTTAAAAAAGTATCGCACACACAATGCGTTTCTATTAAATATATTTTATCATAAAATAAACAAAAATATTATTACGTATTTACAACATACTTTTACAATATAAGACTTTTTTTTTATTTATACAGGTATAAATAATACAATTTAATCTTAATAAATAACAAAACTACTTATAATTTAACATGACTATTGATGTATTTTTGTCACAACTAAGCAAAATGTAAGCATATTTAATTTTTAAAGTAGAATTGTTCTTTATTTTTTACATAAAAAGGTTTATTATCTTTTCTATTGTCGTGCTAAAATCCTTACATTTATGTAATTAAAAATTAGATTATAAAAATAAACATTGAATATCACAACTACAACGCTGTTAAATTAAGAAATTTCTATAACGATTTATTATAAAATTTATTAAGTATATACTGAATAAAAAAAAAAATGTTGTATTGAAATGTCTGTCATAATCAATCTCAATAGAACAAAAACAACATGGGATGAAGCATGCAATCTTTTTGTTATCTCATATGGCTTACTTTTTGAATTACAGGCACCATTGATGTTACAAATCAATTACGCATTCTGACAGTACTTTTATTAAAACTTTAAAAATGTGCAATTAGTTGTATATTCTTTATTTTATAAATGTTTCAATTCAGTGTCTATTGTATTGTTAAAATTATTATTTTAAAAGTCTATCTTCAATAATGTTGTTAAGATATTCACACAACTTCGGAGAGGATTTTTAAAATATTTTGAATTATAAACTGTATACAATCTTTTATGAAGACATTTAAGTTAAAACGTTGAAAAATATGTTAATATTTTAGCAATTATTGATAATTTTTTTTCATGTGAAAAATTCTCAAAAGTATCTGAAAAATTGATATTTCCGCAAACATGATAACTCAAAAAAAAAAAAAAAAAAAAAAAAAAAAAATGCACTGGGTTTTTTGTGTAGTGCATAGAAAAGAGAATAATTTTATCAGAGGATTTTGACAATTCAAATTATAATAGCATGAATATCTCAGATGATGTGGCAGTTGAAGTACTGATATAAATAAAAATTTGTAAAATTCCTTTCAACTTATACCACTGTAATGAAAAAACTAATGAATGTATTACTATGAGTGTAGTCAATTCCCTCAATAAACTTTTGTAAAAGAAATACAGAAAATTTCAAAGCGTCTCATCCATAATTTCTTGCTGTAGCCTGTTTTGCGTATAGTAAGATTTCAAAAAATTTCATTTTGAGAGAAAAAAAAAATCTGATATAATTTATTTTATAGGGCTAAAATGAACATAAAAAAGTCTTTACAGTAAAGAAAACGTAAAAATATGTCACCCCCCCCCCCACCCACCACCACCCACACACCTAAAGCACATACAACTGCGCTATAACACTCCTTCATCAGGGGAAAGATCAGAGGAGTGAGAGTTCCTGCAAATTATCTGCTGAAGTAGCTGTAGACGAGTCTATTTCAAAGGAAACGAGGAAGAGGGGGGAAGTGAGAGTATGATAATTATGTTTTAAAATAGTTAGCAATATTTAATATTCTATTGTAGAACTGTACATGATTGCAAGTATTCTTTCTTTGAGTTAAAATTTCCAAGGATTATTTGATTATTGACGCATAGCAATTTGAAGTATGGGCTATGCTTCTTGCTTTACTGAAATCTATGTCAATATCTTTTTTGATTGAACCTAGATAGAGCTGTAAAGGGCTTTCTATACTTTCTATCTTTAATATATTCTTTTACTCTGTCCTTAAAATTTCTATTACCCATGCCTATGCGCTTGAGTTCTTTCTGATTTATTTTGTCTGTAAAAGGTATCGCATATATGCCTGAAGTTTCATCGTTAGGGATTGGACTAACGATGATTAGTCCTGATTGATTGGGTCTATTTTTTATGTGCAAGAACTTTTAAATTGGGAGATGGTTTTGCGATTATATTTCTTTAATGCATCAATAATTCTTTCAAATAACTGAGGTACGAAATTGAAACAGTTGTGTTGTTTCAAGATAAATAAATTTCTACTCAATATCTCACGTGTATGTCGATTGTTTTAAATAATTTTCAATACGTTATATATATATTTTTAATTTTTTATTACTTATTAATTCCAATAGCCATCTATATATTCAAAACGGCATATTTAAAGGAGCTAAGAGATAAAAAGGATCATTATATAGTTATTTCAAATTATTGATTTTTATAGCATTTTCGCCAATAGAAATCGCAGTAACTTTTTACATGTATGAATTTATGCTTCAAATATAAATGCAAGAAGGAAAATACTTTTCTACAACAGAAATATTTTCAGATCCCAATATTTTATTGATACGCTTCAGGAAATATGAATAAAAATTTAGATACAAAACTTAAATATACTTATAGCACAAACGTTTAATCTTTTGGAAAAAGAGCAGTGTCAATCACGAAGTAAGTATGCTTATTATTTAAGATTATATATATATATATATATATATATATATATATATATATATATATACGTGATTAGCGAGGTAAGTAAATACAGATAATGAGGCATATAATATGTATCTGTATCAGCAAATGAAATATGCAATTGAAGGAGAAATGAAATTCCAGAACAGTATATTTTTTCTTCCTGCGCATGTAATCTTTACTACAATACCATATTTACACGACTTTTATATTTTTGATTCTTGAGTATCTTATGAGCAAATATATCATTCACGATATTCCAATTTTATCATAAAACTGTCGTATTTTTTACTTTCTTACTAAAAAGTTATTCAACAGTGTATAAAAATGAATAAACTATTGTTTTTCATATAACGTGCACTTTTAAAGAAAATATATGTAAAAATGCTGCATGAAGATTGAAGAGCTATAGTTTTGTTTTTTGGAAAATAAATAAAAGTACGTATATTTTCTCCATCCACTACAAAATATCATAATATTGACATATACATACATTTTTTTTCAAATGTATATATCGAATTCTTTGTTGAATATATATAGAATACAGCTGAATTCAAATGTATTTTTCATTGTGCGTAAAATACAAATCGACGAAAGTATTAAGCGTAATGTATTTTAAGCAACTTTCCTTGAAATAATGTATACAGTGAAACCCCGATTTAACGCAACCCGTATTTAACGATTTACCGCATATAACGTCATATTTAGCAAGTCCCAATTAATTTCCTATACTTGTAATGTTAAAAAATCCCGGATTTAACGTTATCATTTTGAATAATTTCCCGCAGTTAAAGTTTTTTTGAGCGGCAGAATCATAATGAATTTTTTCTAAAATAGTCAGAATTTGTGATAAAAATACTTTCTTATCAAAATGTTCAAAATTTGAAATCTATCTATTTTTTTTTCATCCTTTCTTATTAACTGCCGATGCAATATTCAAAAGCCATCCTCTTTTTCACCCGCACCTTTCTATTTTATTCGATTGTGCTTTCTGTACTACAACGCAAGGTTACCTACAACGGAGCTGATAGCATTCCTTAGAGCTTTAGATTGTATGGCGTCAAGAAGAAAGCGATTTTCTATACTTGAAAAATTTAAAGTTATCGCGAAATCCGAAAAATACAATTAATACGTTTAATTTGAATTCCGTATTCAAATTTGTAAACAATTTTACAGTAAGTATATTTACTGGAGCAAAATTGTAAAAAATGAAAAAAACAGACTAAAAAAGAAAAAAAAAAGTGAAATAGTCACCGTTTAAGGAATTTTAAAATTGGAAGCCATTAGAACTTTCATAACACTGAAAGCATTCTTTTGAAATAGTGAAGACCAAGAGAAAAGCTTACAAAAACTCATACGTTGAGAAAGAGATTTGTGATGTAGCTGATAAAAACAGGTGCAAAGTAAAATAAAATATTTCTTTAAAGCATAATATAGAAACCTGATGTCTAAATCATTGTAAATCAAGAAATGAAACATATCTTACGTAAATTAGTCTTTATTTTATGGCCAGTGTTTTGTTTTTGTCTTACCCCGATTTAACGTTTTCCCGCATTTAGCGTTAAATCTTTATGGTCCCTTGAATAACGTTAAATCGGGGTTTTACTTTGTTTAAGTACAAATTTAACATTTTTTACACTAAATGTGAGTTAATTAATGAATTTATAAATATGAGCTAATTGTTTATTTTAGTTACATTAATATTCATTTTCTATATTCATTACATAATAAGTTTGTAACTTATCACTAAAACTATTACATATAATTATTACATATATCTAACTGAATACACGTTAACCTTTTTTAAATAGAGTACATAAAATTTCGTTGTCATAAAATGCTTTTTATACACAAAATATGAAGAAGGACACAATTCAAGAAATCTATTCAGCCCTTCATTGTATACAATTCGTTAACCATGCATAAGAAACCGGAAATCATTCATTAGGAAAAGCAAATTTTGTGTAAATTGCTCTTTGATAATTATAAATTGGCTTAAGAGGAATAAAAAGTGTTCCGATTTTTGAATAGACTGCTAACATAAGCGATTACAGGCAGATGAACTCAGCTCTAAAAGAAAGTATAGATAGCATTTTAGGGGATCACATGCAATGTAATTTTACTGTTTAAAACATCAACAAAATAGTCCATTATGTATTAGTGAATGGTGTGACACATTAATTCCTTTAGCACTTATTCCTATTTTACAACCCTAAAAAGACCATATTACCGATTTTTGTCCTTTTAGCGATTATATGTATTTACTAATGATATTTATAATCTATGTACTACATGCACTAACTTTCGTTGTATTTAATGAATGTATTTTTTTTTTACAATCAACCAATAAGAATTTATTTTTATTAACAATGCTCTTGTGATATTGTGTTTTCAGTTCTTGTCCTTGAAGGCAATCCATAAATAATTTCTGAAACATTAAATGGACTTTCGTTAAAATGATACGATCTCGGCATGAAAAAAACAACAACAACAACAAAAAAAAACATTTTATTCAGAGGCTGAGTTGAACAGATTTTAAAACGAGTGGAACATATAACAATAGGAATGTTTCACCGTGAAAAAGATCAAGTGTGTCAGTAAGATGGATTTCAAATTTCTATAGAAATAGGAATGCACTTCAGGAACTTAGGAGTCTTTCCTTCAAACTCAGTTATGTCTGGAGCTGCCAATGTGAAAGAATATTTTCGAACTCACAGCTGGGAAGAAAAAAAAAATGGGGCAGATGAGACTTGTCCAGAGCGTTCGCAGTGGTAACTGAAATATACGCTTGTTAACACTAGAACCGCTGCTAGGGGTCATTTTGACCCTGCCAAATTGATAATAGTCGATTTGAACCAGAATTTTTTTTATAAGATATGTTACATGTATGAAACACAATAAATAGGCTAATTGAATAAGTTAAATATTCTAAATAACAATTCTGGTCTTAAACACTTTTTTTTTTTTTTTTTTTTTTTTTTTTAATAAAAAATGAGTAAAATAGCTTGCAGTTCTAGTGTTAAGTAATGTGAATCTTCACGGGTGATTTGAAAAAAGTGAGACAAATATATGTTTAAATGTGTGAGATGTCTCATAAATGTTAGTAATATTTATTTCCTTCATCAGATTTAAATTTACTGTTCCAATAAAGAACTTTATGAATCAAAGGATGTGTAATCTGTCATTTTATTATATATATATATTGATAAGTTCTCTACAACACATCTTCTTATGCACTATTATAGCCAAAGGTCACTGAACATTTTCGGTTTTAAACGATTAGTTGAATATATGGGGAAAGATTCGACAAATTCTTTTGTAAATTCAGTAATAAAAGAACAATTTTGACCACATACCTTTCAGTAAAAGTTTCAATAATGAAAATAATCAGCGACCAACAACAAACTGAATAAAATAAAATGAGGATCACCGTGTAAAATAAAATGCTCGATATGATCTGTAACTTTAGAACAGTTCTATATGGATCTTTTTCATCATGTGTTTTTGTGTATGTAAGGTCAAAACGTATATGCATCTATATATAGCAGTTTCTTTATAAAATGTCAAGACATTTCTGATTATTTTTTGTTTATAGCATGGAAGTTTACAGTTAACTTTAAGGCAACTATCAGATTGTTTGGAAATGAACAGTAAAAACAATATAATGTATATTCAATATATATATATATATATATAAATTAAATATTTGATGCTTTAGTTATGTTTGAAAGAATTATTAAAGTCGTGAAAATGAAAGGGGCTATTTCAAAATGTTCATGGATTTATGTTTAATACTAATTACTTTGCTAGAAGATAGTCAATAAAATAACTTAGCATCAGGCAATATTATATATGCAACTCACAATATTTCCAATATTTTTTCGAATTTTTATGCTATTCGAATGGACATTTTTTATGTGTTGCCCTATATATTTGATTACTAAATTATGCAAATAATATATATATATTGCTTTATACAAATGTTCCTATTTCATCAAATATTTCTTATATTTTTATTCTAATTGTAGCATATTATTTCTATTGTACATAGTCAAAATTTCTACAAGTGGCGTAAAATTTACTTGTAAATATTTTATGCTATAATGAAATACACGCAGAAATTTCTATAATTTTATTCAAAAACTTTTTATATCGAAGCATATTACATCCAATTTTTAGACAAAAAAAAAAAAAAAAAAAAAAAACCACAAATCTTTCATAATATCCACACTGTACTGTGTAATAGGTACACGCAACTTTGAGTATTTTTTAATTAATATTATGTTTCGAGATATTATTTTTTTAAACAATTTGTTGTTGACTCCATGATGACATTAGATTTTAAATCGTCACTAAAATATATGCTGTTAAATATCTTATTTATATTTCCGATATTCCCGAACAATTTATCTTTTTTTTTTTTTTTTCGTATTCTACTAAACATCTAAAATTGAAAAGGCTCGACGATTTTTGTCCATATCATAGATAATTATTAGACATTAGATATCGCAATCAATGTGTAATAATTAAATGATAGAATTTTCGGGTACGAATTGATTTTCTTAACATAACCCGGCTTTCCGATCGACCCAATAGTATATATGTGGCATAATAAAATTTGAAATTCTTATATGTTTATTGTAAAAAATGTGTTTCATTAAACGCAAAAATGTTCGCGTAGATATTACACAGATCATTAGGAATATTAAAACACGGAATTCACATATTCCCTACAAGTGTACTAATTGCCAATGTGGTCTTATTTGGGCAGGAACGTAAGCATACAAGCTTACACATTCACGGTTACACATTTGAACATATAGTTTATATTTGACATGATAATTTTAAAATTATCATTCTATATTTTACATTGCATACTTTTTTAGCATGTGCAAACAACTCTTCACAGTATCCTAATGAATATACTTAATCATAGATACAAAAGCTATGACAATTTTATATGATATTTTACATATAAGCTGTTTGTTATAAAACTTATTATGTTTATATCCTACAACACACATTTACATTTGACAGCAGTTACGAAATTACTTACAGTTTAATGTGTTCTCCTTTTAATAATCAAAAGAAGGAAAGAATTCTTACCTATAAAATGAAAGAAATGCATTAGTTTATATTTAGTAACAAAATATACATATTTCAATTAAAGTACACCATAATTCAGTAGCTATTTCGTGAATTACCTGACTCTATCCTATAAAGTGTGTAATAGTCGTAATATTGAAGCTTTACCTAGTTACTCTATGATAAAACCAGTTAATATGGATAATAAGGATAGGTTAGTTGATAAGTAATGGAAAAACACAATATAATGTAAATTATTTCTATAATACTTGAACATTAAAAACAAGTAGCATAATGTAATGTAATAGTGTATTTATTTAACTACATTTAAAGTTTTGGAACACATGATTCAATAAAAAGCTAGTCTGTTTAAGCTTGGTAGTAAAAAGTCTACATTGATTCAAAATATTACAAAAATAATACTATCCAAAACAACAAAATATAAATTATGGTTATTACAATCAAAACAAACATAAATTTTAAATATACTTAAAACAAATTACATGGCATCGTTGGAAAAATATGTTGCTTAAAAATTATTACATAATCTGTTTACAAAAAAAAGAGAGAGAGAGAGAGAGAATATACTAGTTTTTACGAAAGATCTTCATTTTTAAAAATTACTTATTAGAAAAAGGATTGTAATGATGAAATTTGTAATTTAGATTGCATATTATTTTTAAAGGAAGTACTCTTTTTAGGTGCGTTCGTTATTATGCAAACACGTAGCACCTATAGTCGTCGTTCAGTCCGTCTGTCTGTCTGCCCATTCATCCATCCACATATACAGAGCAAAAACTGCCCAACCGAATAGTCTGAAATTTTAAATATATAAATGCTGCCAACTTTTGTCGAGTCATTTAAAAGATTATGAAAATCGGATGTATAGTTTAATTACAGGGACATTCAAAAGTTTTCCGTTACATAACTGCCAATGGGAAAAATATATTTCAATTGAATTTTATTGATGTTACAGCCTTCTGAACAGAATGAAATTTACATGCACTTTTGAAGTGTACTAAAATATACATTCCGTACAATATGCTTGCAAAAAATATTTATAAAACTAGTTATAATACTAGCGCACCTCATTTGCACATTTGACGTACAATTTCCAACAGGTTATTATTATGCAGTGTTTTACACAAGCACTATTTAAATCCCAGTGAAGTTTCGGTACGTTGAGCTACTGCAGAAGACCGGAATGATGACTCGGTATTTGGAACTTCTTGCATACGGTAAACTCAGATGGAGATTAAAAGCTTGATCCTGTAGTATTACCGTTTTACTCTAAAGAAAAGTGTTTGTTAAGGGATAAAGTAGATCGTGCTTTCAATATTATTCATTCTAAATTATAAATAGCATGCGAAAAAAAAAAATTCTGTTTTTTCATTAGTGTCAAAAATGTTCATGACTGAAAGTAATTGTTAAATAATTAAACCGAACATTAATAGAGAAGATATAAATAAAAAATAAAAGGGACCAGTTAAACTGATGGCTTTGAGCTCACAGGCTATTCACATTAATTTTATATTATACTCTTATTTCAAAGAATAATAACCCTCAAAAAATAAATTGAGAGGAGATTACCCCCCCCCCCCCCCTCGCCTCTTTATACTTAGCCAATGAGCATCCAAAGCTTATCAGGGAAGAGCCGTATCAGAATAAACCCTTATACCAAATTTGAAGCAAATCAGATAGAAAAACTCAGTTATCTAAATTAAGTGGGCATTACCCATCCTTCCCCCCTTTAAAATTAAATAGTAAACCACAAAATTTAATCAGGGAATATCCTTATAATAATTAACCGGTATTCGAAATTTGAAGTAAATCAAATAATTCTGCATGAAAAAACCCACTTATCTAAGTTAAAGGGGGGGGGAGGATTAACCCCCATTCCCCACATTTATACTTAACCAATGAGCCTCCAAAACTAATCAGCGAAGCGCCTTATCAGAATAAACCTTGAGAAAAAATTGAAGCAATTTGGAGATTTCTATAAAGAGTTATCGCGATACGTTCTTACACACATACATACAAAACCTGCGGCCACATTAACTCTCAGACCTGTGAGCTAAAAATGCTAAAAGGATCACACGATTTCATTTATTATTTTATTGGTTGAATTTAAAACAAATTTTCATTTTAATATATTCCCCATGAAAAAGAAGTACTTGAATGAGTAAAAAATTCCATTTTATATCTTGTGTTATTTAAATCTTTCATCTTTCTCCGACAAAATGCAAAAAGTCTGACAGTTTTTTTTTCTATTTTGTATCATCATTCGTTTGAAATTTTTGACCGGATCTTTTGAATATCGAATAAAACTGTAACGGCATGAAAAAATCCTTGAAAAAAAAAAAAAAAAAAAAAAAAAAAAAAAAAAAAAAGGCTTTTTCTATTTGAAATTCCGATTTGATTTTTACAAGAAGTATCGGCGAATAAAAGTGATGCTTACTTATGTATGCCCATTTATAATTCATTCCCATTGTAAAAGTTTCGTATTCTTAAAGTAAAAAGATGGGATAAATATGACTCAAGCCTAAATTGTGCATTACATTTAAACGCATGCTTTTTATTAGTGTTATTGTTATGCTACAGCTTTTAAATTAAATTTGCGTTTTGAAATATTTCCAATGAAAATGAAATGCAGTTGAGCTCGGTAGAAACTAGAAGCAAGGGAATTATATAAGTTTCGCATTATATGTTAATCGTGATAAACAGGAAGATAATAAAAAAACACACGCAATAATTAAATTATCAACTGTTATTAATTATGTCTTTTTAATGGTGAAATATGTTATGATTATAAATATTCGTTCTAATTTAAACATGTTTAAACATTTTTTTTATTTAAGTTACTACCTTGAAGCTCTGCAGTTCGGGATCTCTAATTGGCTGTGTACGGGCCGAGCTTCTCAGCTACTTACGTCTGATAATGGACAAAAGGCATGAACAGAAGACACTAATACACTCATAAAGCAGATAACGCGAGTATAGAAGGGGGATGACAAATGATTCAATTGAAATGAATAAAATGACGTCAACATGATTATATAAAACAGCATCTGTTCTGCTGTAATTGCTTTTCTGTTCTCATACGCATTCATCTGTTTTTGCGATAAAAGATAATAATGATAGAATCGTGAATTCAATATACACCGTTTCCCTCAGTGGATCTTACAGTCACGTGACAGGATTGATTATTTAATCTACCCTACCTATTCAAATTTAAGTGAACGATGTTTCCCACGTATTAGCTGTGATCCTACTTTTGTAGCTCGTAATAAGCAGGAAAATCATACTATAGTTTAAATGACGAAACGTTCTTAATTTTGTTCGTTTTAATCGTGAACTTGTATTATCCGAGATCGTATTAACCAAGTTCGACTATATTTCAAAATGAGAAATACTACATTATTTTTTTTCATAGTCACGCGCATGCTTATTTAAAAAGGTTTGAGTTCCTCTTTAATTGTGACTTTGCACCAAAACTTTACTACGCTAAAAGTTGATACTATTAAAATATATATAACTGCTATATATACATACCCTATGCATAGAAACTTTATATGCATGCAATATAATTAATATGAAAATAAATATCCGACATAATAATTCATTTTTAATATTTCTAAAATACACAAATAAATTGACTTAATAAATTGTTTTTAGCTAAAAATATTTTTATAAAGTTAAAATGAACGTCGTATATGTTTAAATATTCAACACAAACTTCCGTCTCTGCTTATAGAAGAGTGAATATCGATACTTCCATATAAATATCAAAATAAATATTTTTAAAGTCGATATCTTGTTAATAACATACGCTGTCGGAATATTTTGACAATCATGTATTATGACACAGAGATGTATTCTACAAAATTTTAAATACTGCTAAAGATAACTACTCTAACTTTTGAAAATTTAACATATTTTAATCGAAATACATTTTATCATTAACGACATCTGTTTATTAGCGACATGTTTTGAAAGTATTTCATATATTTTAAAGACGTTTCATAAATAATGGCTGAATATAACACAGTTTGTATTTTAAATCATATGCATGATTTTTAAAGATTGTATTATTTCTTAAATTATTAGTATGACAAACATATTTTTGATATATTTGTTCTGATATATTATGTTATCATTAACTTTACAGAAGTTATTCAATATTTTATTATCTTATTGAACGTGGGATTCGAAACGGAAGGTAAATAAATATTATATTACTTTCCGACAAAGTCAAATAAAAATTAATTAAAAGCATAATATTAGTATATTTTTTAATCTGTATTTTGTTCGAAGAAAGAAATCATAAGCGATTGCGCACTTGAAAATCTAATCTTACACTTTGAGAGGGCAATTGACTAAGACACTTAAAAAGAAGAGGAGAATAAAAATAAAAATATGCAAAAGTTTATGATTTTTTTCTTGGTGTAATTTCAAATATGTATTTTCGTTATATTTATTCAACTTTCGATGATGTGCGTGAGCACATAAATCTTCGTCACTGATTTGTTTAATGTATTTTTATAGAATCAATATGGTTTAACTCATTCTTGTAATTTTGAATCACAGCATCTTACTATTTTTTAGGGTTCTGTACATAAAAAGTAAAAATAGAATCATTATAAAATCACTCATGTGTCTGTCTATCTCAGCCATTTCACTCGCAAAGTATTGAATGTGGAAAACTCATATTGGGAGAAGTAATGATGGCTATTGACCCACATGTTTACAGATTATTAAACATTCACAACTATGTTTAGGAAAGATATTGAGGTTAATTAAGTTACATGGAAAATAATTTTTTTGTATGTCGTGTAGATATCGTGTGAAAGCTTTCGTAACGGCGAAATGAAATTTGCATTTTTTTAAAAATTTTAGGTATTATATTTTCAAAGATATTTTCGAAAATGTAAAGCATAAATATATCTCCCCGCCTCTACTTCCTAATCTACTGAATCTAAAGTTATTGAAAAACTAGAGGTAGTAGAATTTAATTTACACCTTGCAGGGAAACTATAGCGATTACTCTAGCTCACAAAGTTTTTGAGAAAATCACTTTTATCAGTTACACACAAATTTCGATTAGTGGGAGGTTAGCAAAGGTGTTGAGGATCGCTGGATGTACCTATCGTCGCAGAAGTGTAAAAGGATTCTTTATAATGATTTTTGAAAAAAAAATAGGTAATTAGACGAGATATTAATTTTAAAGACGCCGACGGTTTAGACATGCATAATGACAGGGGCGGCGAACTCTTGTCACCATCGGCTTTTAAATCCCAGATAACACCATTTAATGATATATCTGTGTAATTCAATACCCAGTAGCAGTAAAAAAGCAATAAACGTATTTTTTTAAAGAATAATTTAGTTAGAAATAATAACATATATACTACGGGGTTCGCGATTAATTTGCATAGAGTGACTCTTTCAGTACGCCACTCGTGTCTTTAAAAATTAATTAAAAACGTATCTGAAAAAAGGCGCCAAACTAGGCGGGGTTGCAACTTTGCGACCTCCTTTCGAAGGACAATGCCAAGTTTAACTTTGAACAAGGGTTTTGTTTTAGGTATATCTTAAAAAGAAAAGATTATTAATAAGCTGAAAAGAGGTTTTAAAAATGATTTATATATATATTTAATTTAGTAAAAAAAAAAAAAAAAAATTAAATATTCAGTACTTTTATTGTCAACACTGAAGTAAGTTCATCATAAACATATTAAGATAAGTTTAAAAAGAGATTTATAAAGGATATCAATATTTGATAGTATGTATGCTTCATATCTCTTTGAACTTTCATGGTATAACTAATGATAATTTTCTAGTAAATACAGCTATACCCAAACCGACATTGTATAGTTTTTTACAAAGTCTTATTCTTTTAGCAACGAAATTTCTTGTAACAATATAATTACTTATTAATATATTTATTGTACGAAAACCTCTGTTCTCAAGTAATGCTCGCACTTGGCCGGTTATTTAAATTTTTGTATGATTTAAACTCAGTTTTCAAGATGCGTCAATTAAATATTGTCACTTCTTAATATCTCTATAATATTGTATTTTTAAAACTCAGTTATAATTTGTAATTATTTGTGAAAGAATACACGTGTCTATGCCAAACTTTCCACATATTCTTAAGATTTCGAAAAGCTTTTTCATAGTTTAAAAAATTATAATTTTTTTTTTTTTTTTTTTTTTTTTTTTTTTTTTTTTGTGCGAATCTTCTTCCTGTTAGGTACGTCCTAAAATGGATATAATTTGTGTTTAAGAGACGTTTTTAGAATTTAAATCCCTATAATATAACACTTACTTATTAAATAAAAAATGATCCACTGACAGATATAGTTATATATATATATATATATTTAAATAATTCTGAGTTGTATGACATTCTTTTTTATAATTAATTTATAATAATGAATTCAATGATGCAATTAACTAACTGATCTATATTAAGCATAGGGTAAGGTGCCGTATTATCGCCCCCCCCCCCCCCCCACTGTCGCTTTTATGCCCTTGGAAGTTGTAATTTTCAGGGAAAATCTACCGAATTTGGATTTGAGATAGACTAACTACCCATGCACATAGAAACACAATCAAATATCGTTAAAAAAAATAACAATGTGATTTTTTTTTTTCAAAAGTATCTAAAAAATGCAAAGGAAAAAAAAATGGTCCTAATTTCGTCCCCCGAAAAAAATCCAATGCGCCGAGGCTTAAATTATAACTAAATCAAAATTTATTTCTAAATGAGTGAGTAATTTAATTTACATTAAAGTAAGGCACAAAGAAATGTACTAATTATAAGTGAAAGAAAAACATAACGAAACATTAACCATCCAAACATGAGGAAAAAAATTGAAAAAATATGTCATGAAAAAGCATTCCTAATTTCTTCCCCGTACGAAAATAAGAACTGCAAGGGGGACGAAGTTGAGACCACGCTACTTCCCAATATGACGGAGCTGCAGTTTTCGTAAGATGAACTGGATGTCCTAAAACTCACAGTATGCTACTGTCAGCATCTTACCAACGTAAAATACATGCAAGGAATATAAGAAATAAATACTTACAGTACAGTAAATAACATTCTACAAACGAAATAAGACGTATATAGATACGTAATAAGAACTCAGGTCTTCTAAAAATAAGAAATTCGACGACTTTAATTTATGTAGGCATCTTGGCGAACGAAACTTTCAAAACTGTCCCCTTTTACCTTCCATCCCCTGTGCCTTGCGTCATAAGTGGCGTCACTTTTGCAGAAGCGGAGAAGTTAAGGGGACGAAATATGGGCACTTTACCCTATATATTTAGACATGTCGTGAGTTGTACATTTATATAAAATGTCTGTGTCATTTTTAATAAACAAGCTAACTAAAAGTTTTAAAAAGTTACTTAATATTTACTAGTTAATTAATATAAAAAAGATACATTCTTTTTTTTATGATAAAATTCTGATGATACGATTAAAGGAAAGTTAAATATATTTAAGATTACATAAAAACAAAGATTATGATCTCAATGATTTTTTATAGCTTTATGAATATTATAATTTATGTGAGTAGGAATATATGTGCGAAAATTAGGACGATACGATTAAAGACAATTCATAACGTTATAAATTGACGGTTTTATAGTGCGAATCATCTTTTCCCTCCATCTTTTACAAAAAACATCCTATAATAGAAATAATGTGACTTTAAGAAGTTGGTAAAATTTAGTTCATTACAATGTAAAACATACGATGTAAAAAACGAAAATAACTGCCAATGACAGAATTATAAATGTAGATTTATTTATTCTTATAATGAATTGTATGATAATTTCTTTCACAATTAATTCATAAAAATAATTCAATTCATGCAATTAAATAACTGCTCTATATTACACATTTATGTTTAGATAGGTAAAGAGCTGTAAATGTGTTTAAAATGTCTTTGTCATGTTTAACAAACAGTAATGTTTATCATATGCTTAAAAAAGTTATGTAATATTTACAAGTGTATTTTTATAAATGATGAAATGGCCTTCAATTTTATGTGAGAAATTAGAATACTACGATTAGAAACTTAAATATAAGTAAGATTATATAAAAATAATTATAAAGTTTTCAATGTTTTTTTTTTTTTTTTTTTTTTTTTGGTTTTGGTTTTTGTATAGCCTTTATGAAAATTTACCAAAAGAATGTTTATGTGATAGGAATATATATATATGCCTATATAATGCTCTAATATATCGCAAAAAGTCATTAAGCAATTTGATAGCAGATTATTAAAAATTTGTAATAATTTTTTTTAAATACTACTGTTCAATAATAATAAAAAAAAATCTATAAGGTAACTAAGAATGTTCTAGGAAACTGGGATTCCTAGAAATTTTTATGTAACGGCAACTCGGGATACAGATATAATTTTACTAAGATTACTCTAATTTTAGTTCATTCTTTTGTAATACTACAGATTTGTGCAGCTTTACAAAAAATAGTTTTGTGGATTTACATCTTTATTTGGGCAGTATACAGATAAAATATTAGTAAGCATACAGATTTCTGTAACTTTACATCTGTACAGATTTTTTTACAGCGTATATGTCCATAGGCGGCGTTAAAAAAACGAAGAGATTCAGTAAGTTAAGGCATTGTACAAATGTTGTTTTCTTGTGTAAAATTCAGTGCTTAATCAATGATGATAGTCAAGTAATATTTAGACAAGCTTTTGTGTTTTTGTTTAGTTGAAATCTGTGAAAAAAATTCTTATTACATGTACACAATGGTTATTACATGTACACAACTGTTTATTGTTTTTTTAAATCTCCAGATCATAAAAACTTAATATAAGATTATTAGTATACATTATTTTTATGTAATTTTAATTTATTATTTAAAGATAGAAAATATTTTTAAATTCTTTTCCTGAGGCATTTTTATGAAAATCTTCTACTTATATATAATGTATGTATTTAATTAAATTATAAATTCTATAACCAAAATTAAATAACACGTAATTTGTTATACAACCGCTCTTGGGAACAATTTATATGAAATAGCATATATGTTGGAATTTTTTAAATTTTAATTGTTTTAAAAGTATTTTACAGTTTCTGAATATTGAATAATCAGAAAACGTTTTCTATCTCATTCAACACAGTCGTTATGACTCAAAAATAATAAAAAAACTAGTATGTTGTGGCTAGCACAAAACATTCTTCTATCTAAATCACGTCACTAAATCATTTAAATAACACCATGAATTACATCAATTTAGCCCCAATTAAAATCAAGGTACATCTGAATTTGAAGTTTGATGACAATTCGAACATTACTTCTTAAGATAACCTATACTGGGAATTCTGAAAATGTAGCATAGCAGCGCCACCTATTGAGCGATTTTCACAAACATATAAACAGCACTAATTGATATCAAGGTATACAGGAATTTGAAGTTTGATGAAAATTCGTGCATTAGTTAGTGAGACAGAGCTAGAGTGGAAATTCTGAAAAATGAAGCATAGCAGCGGCACCTTTTGAGCGATTTGCAACAAAATACAGACAGCAGTAATTCATATCAAGGTATATCTGAATCTGAAGTTTGTTCAAAATCTAAGCATTAGTTCTTGAGATAGAGCTATTGCGGAAATCTCAAAAATGCAGTATGGCAGCGCCACCTGTTGAGCGATTTACACCAAAATGTACAAAATGCCAATTCCTGTCAAGGACTAACAGAATCTGAAGTTTGATGAAAATCCGTGCATTAGTTCGGGAGATTGAGCTATTGTGGATATCGTGAAAAATGCTGCATAGCAGCGACACCTGTTGAGCGATTTACACTAAAAACTAATCAGCACCAATTTATATCAGGATTAACTGAATATAATTTTTTATTAAATTCCGTTCATTAGTCCTTGAAATGACACGCCCACAAAATTTGTGTCACACACATGCAGCAACCTCACAGACTCACAGACAGATATTTGGTAAAACATGTTTTTCTGGTACTCTGATCCCTAAAACGTGTAAATTCATCGAAAATCGGAATTCGAAAATTTTCATGAATCCAATACTTTTTTCTTGTAAAGATAGAAGAAAGTACAAATATTTTCTTAATTTTTCTTTATCGTTAACAGTATCCATGCTTCGCAAACGTTCCATTGACACTTGGAATTGCATAAAGAAAAAAAAATTACATTATTTCAGAAAGTAACACTCACTTAGAAATGCAGCAATTAATATCGCAAATTTTACATTATCCTGTTTACATTTGACATTATCGTCGATTTTTTTGTTTATCCTCTTACTACGCTTGGGTAATTATGTGTTATAAGAATATAATCGGATTATTTCTCTAATAACTTTCTTCATCAACAAAAAGAAATTCTCGCACGAACAACCTTGATGAAATAAGAGAAAATCTTTATGCTTTAAGTATACACCTAATTATAATCAGATAATTTGTGATAGAAGTGACATTTTTACAATGTATTTAAACTTTTACTTTTACAGTCCATGAATTCAGATATAAAAGTAATCTATTGTATCTCTATTTTTCTTAATTTAAAAGGATAATACAGTCGAACATCTATTTAACGAAGTCGCTAAATCCCGGAAAAAAGTTCGTTATATGGAAAATTCGTTAAATAGAGATTCACCTTTTAAAATACTTTAAACTACATAAAACAGATTTTAAATTAATAAACACTAAATATTTTTACTAAAAGTAATTAATCACATTTTTTTAAATAAAATATATCGATTTGTTTTATTTATTTAACCTACCAATATCCATCATTAATTCATTTTTTCTATGTGCTTAAATCTTCGAAATCTGCAGGACCACAAAACATTATCCGGGAATATACTGTATTTTCTGTTTAAAGTAAATAGTTTTACATTAAAATTAACGAATTTTAATGACATTATTGTATTTATTATTATTATACAAAATAATTTTAACCATACATTAACATATGCGTCCTTAAATTTAATTTCTGAAAATCTCTGTTAATTTTGCCTGAGTTTTTTATTTAAAAAAATGCTTTCTCTCATAATACGTCGCGCATCTTTGCAATGTACCAAAAACCCCTTCATGCGTATTTTCTTCTAACAATAATCCGCGTCGGTTTGTTTTAAATGATTTTAGCATTTCATCATACGAAGTTTTGTTAATTCCTGCAGAATGATCATTTCTCTCATCATCATATTCGTCTTCATCGCAATCAATTGCTGTATTGTTTTTATTTTTCACACTGTCGAAAATATCCAATTCGGATATTCTGGTAAAACTAGTTCATGGCCATTGAACATCATAAAATGTGTTAAAATAAAGAATAAGTTTGAAATGTCCAGAAATATTTTGAGAAATGAAGAGAAAACAAAATTGATCACAAGAAAAAGTTCGTTAAATAGAGAATGCACTTCGCTATTTGGAGGTTATTTTACGAAGAAATTCGCAAAATGTTCTTGGTTCCAAGGAAAAGTTTGCAAAATAGAGAAATTCGCAAAATAGAGGTTTGTTAAATAGAGCTCCGACTGTATTATTGATTGATATGATTGAATATTTCTAAAAATTTCTGCACAAAAAAAAAAAAAAAAAAAAAAAAAAAAAAAAAAAAAAACTAGTCGGATGTGCCATTCTCAAAATTTCTTCTTTCTTATACATGTTAATATTTTTAAAAGTTGTTACAGATGTTAATCCTTCAGTGTCATTACTTAAATAGTGCACCTATTTTGATTTTCATCTTAAGTTTATTCTCCATTTTAAAAGTCCGAGTAAAAACGAATTAACCCTGATCATAATCTACCTATCTATACCAACATTATAAAGAAGTACAGTTTGTTTGTTAATTTGTAGGAGGTAATTTCTAGAACTACCGAACCGATTTGAAACGTAATTGTATCAAAATGATGATGTTAGTCCCTCTTTCAACATAGGTTATATATTATGACCATGTTACTAACACAAGAGTTTACATGTGAAAGACACGTTCTAAAAATGAGATTTTTGAGTTACTGAATGACCTAGAAACATGAAATTCGGATTGGTAGTTACTTGTAAGATATAAATTATCTCTAAGAAAAATTCGAAATTCAAAAGGAATGAAAATGTGCGAAAAGCGTTTTAGTAATCGACCTAAATGACGATTTCGAGGATTTAGAAGGATTAATTAAATTTGAATTTATAGCGATTTTGTGCAATATTTATAACCCCACTCATTTTTTTTTAAATTTTAAATAGTTTTCTTAGTATTCTGTATAATTAGGAAATGTGAAAATGTCCTTACTATAGAAATATAAATATATGTCCAAATTGAAAAATTCCCTCCACCGATGTAAAAAAAGCTAATAAGATGCAAAGGCAAAATAAATCATCCTTAAAAAATTTGTGTGTGTGTGTAAATAATGATGCTTTTGGAACAAGATAAATTAATACAACTATAACTCATTCTAAACTGTATTACTACTAATCGTTGCATTAAATGAATATTATAAGAAGTTATTTTAATGGTACATATAACTCTCCTCAGTAGATAAAGGGTTAAAGATATCTATCAGCAAATAAGTGTATGTTTATGGTTATGAAATAGTAAAAACTTTATAGTATAAGGTCAGTTCGATTCGTTTAAATTTGTCGAATGTAACATTGGCTTAAATATTACAAAAAATACAAAAAATGGCACATTTGTTACACACGTTTTACTAAAAGCACTGTCATAATGCGTAATTGAATTGTAACATCAATGCTACCTGTAATTAAAAAATTAAGCGATATGAGATACTCAAAGATTTGCATACTTCATTACATGTAGTTTCAGCTGTATTGAGATTGATTACAGCATATATTCAATTACTATTTTTTTCTTTTTTAATATTATACAAAATATACTTAATAAATTCTATATTAAATCTCTTTACAAATTTCTTAACTTAATAACGTGCATTTTGAATGACTATATTGTTAATTTAAATTGTACTTACATAAATGTAATGAACTTAGTATGAGTGTGGAAAAAATATAACAGTTTTATGTACAAAAACCCGTTAATTAAATATATATATATGATTACAGTTTATTTAGTTGAGTGAAAAGCATACCAATAAGCCAATTTAAATTATCAGTTAGAAATTAATTTTGATAAGTTTTAAAACTTAAGTTGAATTATTTATATCTGTGTAAATAAAACAATTTATTTTCTTAAATAGCAAAAAAAAAATAAATAAATAAATAAAAAATAAATAAATAAATAAATAAATACGTAATGACACTTTATTTTCCTTTATGATAAAATTTATTTAAATAGAAACGCATTGTGTGTGGGATACTTTTTTAAGTACCTTCAAAATCTATTCATTTATTTCTTACTTTAAAAAATACCTTTATTGGCTCATAAGCTAGAAAATTTGGAGATTTAATACGAATTCTTTCTGTATTTTCCTGGTAACAATGCTCTACAAGCAATTGTAATAAAATATCTTCATTCAAAAAAGTTTTTAAAGATATTTCTTGAATATAAAGAAAAGAAGTTACGGAATTGTGTGTCTCTTGTATTCTATTTAATTGGAATCAGAATTGCAAGAATATTTTCAAAAATACCGGAAAACAAAATATATTTTGTTAAATGCAATTACTTTTACGTACAGCTTTCAAATCATTTAGACTCTTATTTTGAATATTTTTAATATATTGTAACTTATGTTGAATTAAAAGATTTTTTATATAAATGTCTAAAGGCAGGTATGTTATTTTAAAAATCATTATTCAAAGTAATTCAATAGATAGTATGTTATTATGCATTTTAATCCGTCTTTCTAATAAATTTGTTTACATAAATAACTTTTGGGAAGATAGATTTTAAATGAAATAAAAAAGTATGAATCCCCTATTGTGTTTAAACAAAATAACAATTTAATTGTCATGGAAGAAGTTCTTGAATGAAACAAAAAAGTTTATTACAATTATGTTACATTCAGGTAAATTAAATTACATTGAGGTAAACAAAATCTTTTAATTATATATTCATAACAATATTGTAACGTTATTTGTTATATTTGATCTAGTACATTGATAAATTAAGAAAATATTTGAAAGAAAAATATCTTTTTTACCATCATTTCAGTTAATTAAAAATTTCATATCGTGTAATCCATATATACATTGATTAGAGCCAATATAGCATACACAATATTGCACGTACTATTGTATTTGGATACAACCCCTCATCATTTTGCTTCCTTTTGGGAATAACGGATTTTGAGATTATTATATCAGCGATAATTTTCAGGATTTTCAAACTATGTTTTCAAAACTTTCACAAAAGTTGCTCTCTACATTTAGCTAACACATTATGCAAATTATATTTTGATAACATTCGAGCATGAGCAGTGAATCATTATTTAGTAAACCTGCTCATTTTTCATCAATTTTTTACTATTTTTTAATTTTGATTGCAGGGTATTATGTAGAACGCTGTTAGTCATATTTTCATAACAAGAACATTTTTTCATATTAAGAACTCTGCAAATTATAAGCAAAAAAACTTGGCAAATTTGGGACTGTTTTTATAAAAAACCTTAATTTCTCTACGAGTATACATACTTTTCTCACAGAAATGAACACAATTTATTACAATAAGCCCCTTAATCTTTTTCTACAGTTTGAAAGCTTTTGCCACATTAGTTTTTACAGGGTTATCAAAAAGATATTCGTTATTTTTCAATTTATTGACGGTCCCCTATTGGGTTTCGATAATACATATTCGCGGAAATATAGGACCTACACTATACTGTTTACAAACCTGGAGTTTCAGGTTAATTCCTCATGTATTTTTCTAGATATTTAACAAAACGTCCAAAATCGCTAGTGTCCGGTCACCTTTGGCCATATAGTGTACAAGTGAAGTACATTGATTTCTGAAATATATTCTTACTTCTGTAAAGCTCATATTAAATTTCCAGTCAAATTTATGCTTTTTTCCCACGACATAGTTCCTTTTGAAGGCTCCACGTCTTCGTTCAATTAAGCTGCTACCAGCGTTATAGGGGTTTCTATTTACATCCTATTTATATCCGGGCACACCGTCAAGGATCTCGCTTTCCGCTAACCCATCCATTTTGATGTCGAAATTTTTAATCTGTAAACAATTGCTATTTTTCTTTCTCTCGTAAGTTGTACGTGTAAAATAAAGGTGGGTTTGGAAGATGATTTTGATGCCGGATTTCTAAATGCCGGACTTTTGAGGTCGTATTGCATTTATTTTTTCCAACGTTTAAAAACAACATTTGTGTAACTACAGGGTGTTCCAAAAATGACTGATGGATTTAAAAATTCAATAACTTGCAAACGGTGGTGACAGATATTAAAAAAATTCTTGCAGGAGTGTTATGTAAGATGTCAGGCGTTTTTATGCTGCGCTTCTCAGTTCTAGTTACAAGTAGCATCGATAGATGGCGCTGCAAGCAATAACCGCTAAATCCAGGCTCGATTTTTCGGCCTCGGTGATTAAAATTTATTGAATAGATCTGGAAGTACCAAAAATTGGGTCTGGACTGAGCACCTATTGCTCTCAGCGCAATTTTGAAATACGAACTAAAATCAAGAATCACAATAAAAAAAAAAAAAAAAAAAAAAAAAAACTCCTGACATCATACATAACCTTCCTGTAAGATTTTTTTTTTTTTTTTTTTTTTTTTTTTTTTTTTTTTTAGCAAGTTATTGACCCCAGTATATTCAACTAATTTTTCGTCGTTACAAAGAAACAAAATTTAATGAAAAATACATTTAATTTAACATTAAGGATTTCGGAACAATGTCTTTACACAAAATTAAAAACAAACTTTTTAAAAATATAACCAGATGTCCTTATTTTGCAATTTTTGTGAAGGGGAAGGACTAGAGAAAAAACTCATTCTGATAAAATATCTATAACACTTACAGAAATAATAATTCTTATTTAGAAACTAACTTTGTACTCAAGAAAAATCTATTATTGAGAAATGAAATAGTTAAAAAAAAGTAGTATCTTTCAAAAATTTGCAATTTTTAGTAGATTACATAATATTAGTGTTAACATAATACGAATGTTGGTATTTTCTCTTTGAAGACATTTATGAAAGTTAAAATAATCTTAAAATAAGAATTTAGAATTAAAAATGTTAATTGTGTAACAAAATAAAATATTTTCTACACAATATTTTAATTCTTTATTTAAATTTTTAAATGAAATTTTATATTTTATTATATTATATTTATTTCATTACTTATTAATTTTAATACCAACAGATATATTCAAACAGAATGCTTAAAACGGTAACAATCATCATTGTATAGTTTATCAAATGGTTGAGTGTTATAAAATTTTCGTCAATAAACTTTAATTAAATTGTTTCTATTAAACGCAGAAAATTTTTATGTATATATTTTTTTCTCCTAATATAAAAGCGATTAGGAAAATATTTTTGTTCTAAAATATTTTCCGATCCCCTTAATTTATCGATATGCTGAAGTAAATAGCAATACAAATTCAAATACAAAGCGGAAATATACTTATGACACCACTATTTTATCATTGGAAAAACTGGGTTAATAACCAAAGTCAGTTTGCGTATTATTTAAGATAAAAAAATAGCCACGTAATTAGAGAGGTAAGTAAATACAGATAATGAGGCATACAATATATGCCTATATCAGTAAAGGAAATATGCAATTGATGGAGAAATGAAATTCCTGAGTAATATATTTCTTCTTCCTACTCATGTAATCTTTACGGCAAAACCGTATTTACACAACTTTTGTATTTTCGCTCCTTGAGTACCTTACGAGCAAATATACTATTCGCGATATTCTAATTTTATCATAAAAACATCATATTTATTCGAATTTTTACCCAAACTTTATTCAACAGTAAATAAAAATGAATAAGTCAAAGTTTTTCATATAACCAGCACTTTAAAAGAAAATAGTATATGCAAAAATGCTGCATTAAGACAGAAAAACTATAGTTTTGTTTTTTGGAAAATAAAATAAGTACTTATTTTTCTCATTCCGCTTCAAAAAATCATAATATTGACCTATACATATACATATATATATATATATATATATATATTCAAATTTATGTATTTTAATCTTTGAATATTTATAGAATACAACTGATTTGAAATGTATTTCCCATTGTGCCGCAATCTATAAACCGACGAATATATTATGCGCAATATATTTTAAGGAACATTCCTACGAATAATATATAAGATATTTAATTTCAATTAACAAAATTGTCTGTAAATATGAGTTACTTCATGAATTCTGTAGATATGAGGTTATTGATTTTTGCTTAACACCGTTGAGTTATAATAATACTTAATTCGCCCCCCCCCCCTCTTTACCTTTAGGGTTAGTTATATTTTACTTAATTTATCCCCCTATGTTCATGACTTAATAATTTTGTAACATGTTGCTAACTAGCCATTATATATAATTATTATCTGTGTCTAATTGGGTCTAACCTATACTTCTCCTATACTTCTCCTATGCTTCTCCTATACTATATCGAGTCTCCTATACTTCCTAACCTCCTATATTATAACCTATACTTCTTCTATTATATAACCTCTGATTGATTCTATCTATAATTTTATCTATTCTATTTAAAAATAGAATACATAAAACTATAGATAATTTTCAATGTCATAAAATAATTTTTTATACACAAAATTTGAAGACGGACACAATTCAAGAACATATTTAGCGCTCTTTTGTATAAAATCCGCTAGACATGCATAATAAACTAACATGTACTAAGCAAAATAAATTTAGTGTAAATATTTCTTAGTCAATTAGAAATTGGTTTAAGTGGAAAAAACAGTCTTCTGATTTTTGAAAATAGGGCTAAAAATAGCGATTTCATGTAGACAAACTAAGTTCTCTATATAATGTTAGACTTTTTCTTTAGTATCTATGTACCAATTATAAGACCTTGCCGTATACATTAAAACAAAATTACAAAGTGTAAAACATAAAAGTCAGATTTTATATTTAAAAAAAATATCTTATAGTATTTCTTATATCAACATGTGTTAGACATTCACATGATATGTTTTGAAATCTCTAAAACATCATCAAAACATTGCATTATGTTATAGGGAATATTGTAACACATTGTTTTAGCTATTATGCGTACTTTACTGCGAAATAAAACCATATTGCTGATTTTGGTCTTTTAGCGAATATATGAATTTATATATGCTATTTCTAATGATGTATATGACATATAGACCAACTTTTAATGTATTTATTTATTTAACTATTTTTTTCTTTTTTTTTTACAAACGACCTAAAGAATTTCTATTTTAACTATGATTTTGTGACATAGTGTTTTAAATGCTCGTCCTTGGATGAAATTGATTCTCCCTTGGAGAAAGGAGAAATAAAAATAAAAGGGCCCAGTTAATCTGATGGCATAGAACTCACAGGCTGTTCACACTGATTGTATATTGTACTATTTCAAAGAATAATGTCCTTGAAAATTCGATCATGTGGGGATTAGCTTCCCACCGTCCCCCCCCCCTTTATACTTAACCAATGAACCTCCAAATCTAATCAGGAAAGCGCCTTATCAGAATAAATCTGTATATCAAATTTGAAGCAAATCGAAAAATTATACAGGAAAAACCTATATTAGCTAAATGAAGTGGGTGGTTTAGCTCCTCCATTTCACCAATTTATACTTAGAGAATGAAGTATTCCAATTTTCAAGCAAATCAGATCATTCACCAAGAAAATCTCTTATACTTAAACAATAAACACCCAACACTAATCAGGAAAGCGCCTTATCAGAATGAACATAGAAAAAAATTGAAGCAAATCTGATATTTCTATCAAGAGATATCGCGTTATGTACCTACATACAAGCATTTATACGTATAGTCGTGGAAAAAAAAGTAAACACCCCTACTAACTCCTCAACAAACTATCATAGAAGAAAGTTACTGGCACCGAACGATTGGAAATAAAGTCTACTTTTAAATGATGTATATAAAATTTGTTTAGGAGGCTATCTACATATTAAAACGAACCATAACTTTGTATTTTTTTCAATAGTAGTACACAATTCTGACAGTATAAATGAACGCTACACTCTTCAATTAGCCTAAAAACAAATTTTTATGCAATTCATACCATAAGTTTCCGAGAAATTAATTATTTTAAAGAGAGCGTATTTTAAGGGCTGTATCCAAATTGAAGTTCGGTACTCGATTCTTAACCAAGAGAGCTCCCTTCTTGATCAAGGCACATTAAGCAGTCAATTAAAAGCCTGTTAGATTACAGGATAGAATAAAAATTTTCAAAATATTTAGTCACTTCTACCATAGACGGCCCCTTAAACCATCATTTTGCCGTTTAGTAAGCATAATTTGAAAACTACTTGGAAGAAAATGTGACATTTTGAATTTCCATAAAGCAGGACTTAATAAATCTGAATCCATCAAAAAAATTGAATGTTGCAATTCATAATTTTCTTTATATTAATTTCATAATTCAAAATTCATATCAGACAAATATAAAAATTGCAAATTCAACGTATTTATGTTTGGGTAAATTAGTATTATTGCTACACAAAAAATTAAAACATTAGTTTCATAATTTCAGAAGTTATAAATAAAAATATGAAAATGTAATTTAACATTAGAATCACTAATATTTATGAATGTTTATAATTCAAAAACTTATTATTCAAATGACTTGAAATTTGGTGTCTAGGCATAGTTTAAACGAAAGATTCGGAATATCACGTTAAAATTGGGTATTGATAGTGAAAAAAAGGAAGTTTGGATTCGTTTTAATATTTAGATGACGCCCTAAGCAAATTTTATATATGTCATTTAAAAGTAGACTATATTTCCAATCGTTGCGTGCCAGTAACTTTTGTCTACGATAAATTGTTGAGGAGTTAGTAGGGGATGTTTACTTTTTTTTTTTTTTTCCCACGACTGTGCGTACATGGGGCATTCTCACGATCTTTTGACTTTCGGGAATAAAAATCTGGTGAAATTAAGCTTGCTAAAATAGCATTTTAATCTGATAGATGAATACCTTAATGATTCAAAATAAAGAAAAAATGGTCAGCAGCGATTTTTTTTTATTTATTTAACTGGGGTTTAAATTAAACTTGCCAGTTTAATTTTCGTTATCGTTTTACCACTATAACTTTTTATTTTCTTCTAAATTTTAACTTATAATGAATTTACATAGTACCCACAGGACATTCAAATAAGAAATACTAAAAATATAGTAGTTTAAATACAGGATTTTTGCATAACGTTTCTTAAAGGGGTGTTAAAGAAGGGACGGTAAGGTAAAAAAGGGGACGGTATAGGAAAAAAGGGACGGTAAGGTAGGAACGGTAAGGAAAATTACCACCTGTTTTTAGGAAAAATCATGTTAAGTCTAAATGATAGCCACAATGTTCATTGATTTTTAGAAATAGTTGTTAACATTGGATTAAATTATTATTATTTTTTTTTAAATTTACCTCGAAAAATGCAGGAATAAACCTTGCGGACGGTAAGACTACCAATAAAGCCACGGTCTTGAATTTGATATTTAAATGCTGATTTAAATTCTGCAGTAAGCTTCCTGCTAAGAATTTTAGACATTTTTTCTCTAGCATACTTCTGCATGAGAAAAAAAAAACTTGAAAAAAATTCTGTGGCTGTGGTCTTTTTCTGTATAAGTTTAGCAAGAGGAACGGTAAGGCTAAAAAACCCAAGGACAGAGTTAAAAAAATAATATCAACCGTAAAAATGTGTGCAGGTTAATTTTTTGCTACATATTTATATAAAACAATTGTCTTAGTTTCGGAAAAAAAAATTACATCCAATTACCTTTATTGAAAAAATTTTATACAGACAACTCCAAAATTAAAAATCAGCATCAGAGACACGTGACGGAATAGTTTTCCTAGTATTTGGAAACCCAACATCGTCCAAAACTTATTTATTTCGTTAATATTGTTACGCAATCATGTAATGGGATGTTCCCCAGTATATGAAAGAAAAAAAAAAAAAAAAAAAAAAAAAACACCAAAAATGTATTAAAATAAAAATTATTATTCAGAGACATAAAAGTCAAAAGATTGTGAGAATACCCCACGTACATTCAGAACCTGTGACATAAGCTATCAGGCTTTGATAGCCTGTGAGGTAAAAATGGGACAGACAAGACTTCCATAGAATGCCAGCAGTGGTAACTGAAAAAGAGCATTGAGAACTAAAATAACTTTTGTTGAGCGATGCAAAGGAGTGAGACAGAAAATGTGTGAGATTCCTCATACATGTTTGTAATATTTTTTAATTTATCAAATTTAAATTAACTGTTCTAATAATGAACTTTGAAATGATGTTCTTTAGGAGGTCTTTGAAAGAGGAATCAAAATATCTTGGACTTTATTATATATATAGGGGAGACTAGGGAGGGTTGACCCACTTTTTACAAAATGATTTTTTATTTTTTAAATATTGAACGTAGAATAGGGTTTTATATATCATTTTATTCGTTATACAGTCAGTTATCAAAATAAAATTGCTACATAAGTGTAATACTCGTATATAAAAAATTTGAAAAATGAATGATTTTATTCATGACAAAATAATGGGTCAAGGCTCCCCTCATACGGGAGGGTTGACCCATTATATGGGAGGCTTGACCCACTTTGTATTATATATAAATATTTGAGAAAAGAATAAAATCAGTTTAAAAAAAAAAACAGAATAACTTTATGCTACATGCTTTAATTATTAAAAAAATATTTTTGAAAACATGACGCTTAAAAAAACCTGTTTTGACGCAATCGCAAGTCATAGGAGAAAACATTTGTTTTAAACATGATTTTGTCTGAGCATATATAATTCTACAGCAGGGAAAATGAAATTTTAACATTTAAGACAATATTCCGGTAGAGACAGGTTCCGTTTTCATAGGGTTTCATGTATGAATATGTCTGGATTTAGGAAACACTGTCCCGCCTTTTTTTTGTCTCCTTGTCCTACTTTTTGTGACACTCGACCTAACAACATAGTTGTCACATGGTTTGGCTTCATCTAACTTTATTCATCCTGGTGAAATTTGTCTACATGCCTTCCTGAAGTTTTTCGATCAATGCTATTTTCTTTTGCGGCCGCATTGGGCACTTAACTTATTATTAATATCGTTTAGTCCTTTCGGGAGCAAAGTACTTTCAGTACTAAAATGTTGAAATAAATGACTGGCACCGGAATTTACGAACAAATTTATTTGGAAATAAGAAAAAGGCTATATTTCACATACATATTAAATGGAAAACATTTTAGTAAAATTCTGGCGTCATTCTGGCGTTTGGGAATTAACATTATGTGGTTTCATAAACATGCCACTGTCCCTGAAATGGATAAGACTGCTGTTTTCATACTTTCTATTCTTTTTCACTGTTTCTATTTACCTATTTTAAGTAATATTTAGATGTAAAAAAGATCCTATCAACTTTCCCATTTATATTTCATTACGTATTTTCTTGCAGTGGATACTACAGCAATTTTTTACATATTTCTTTAAGCAGTTTCAAACACTTTATTTTCCATCACCCCATTTTACAGTAGCTTTACAGCATAAATATATATACTTTTTTATATATAACCCTTTTCATTATGCACAGTGTATAATAAACAGATTGCCAAACCCTCTTAATTAAGGAAGCCTTGAGCATCTGGTCAACTCACCCTCACATTGACTGGGTCAAACCTCCCCATATACCACTTTTCTAAATAATAGCATATTGTTATGTTAAGCCTAACTTACGGTTCAATCTTTATGCCTGGAATGAAAGCTCGATATTTCTGCATTACTTTAAACCTACTTACTTAAATTTGTATGATATATTTTATCTGAAAAAAGCTTACAAATTATTTCTAAAAAACGCACTTTTTAGGTTGAAAACGCTCCCCATTTGATTTTTCCACACCTATTTCGATTATCTGTATGAAACAAAGACTGTTGTTTGAGCATTATAATAGCTTTGGTTGACACCTATTGGTAAAAGTCTGAAATTATTTTAAATATGAAAACTGATTTGTGGGTCAAGCCTCCCGTATGGCAACCCTCCCTAGTCTCCCCTATATATATATATTGGTAAGTTCTAAAATTGTAGTTACTCATACACTGTTATAGACAAATGTCCCCGGATATTTTCGATTTTAAACGTTTAGTGCAATACCTGAGAAATGTTTGACAATTTTTTTCTGTAAATTCGGGAATATAAGGAACAAATCGCACCTCATATATGTCAGTAAATGTTTGATTACAATGGCAATCAGGAAACCAAACATTTGAATAAAACAAAATTAAGACCACCGTGTAAAATAAAATTCTCTATATAATCGGTAGCTACGGCACAGTTCTATGTGGATCTTTCGAAACATTTATGTTTCTGCGTATAAGAGCAGCATGCATATGCTTCAAGAAAAATTAACGGAAGAAATTTCTGCTTATTATTTGTTTATAGCTTGCAAGTTTCCAACAGAATTTAACGCACCATTGAGGAATCTTGACAATGAGCAGAAGAAACACTATAATACAAGTTGAAACATATATATGCAAATTAAATATTTGATAAAATATGAGTATTTTACTAACAAAAGTTTTAGCTTCACATCCGTAAATAATATTTTTTAAAATAATTTAGTAGAAAACTTAAATTACGGATCATATAAAAATTCCAGTCGAATATCGTAAAAATTCAGAACGATATTGGTGATATGCAGAACTGACTTTCAGAGTCTTTCTTAAGATAACTGAATGATAAGAGTTTCCAAAAATTATACTTTATTATTATTATTTTACTTTATTTTTCTAACCACCCGTTTATAAAATTGTGGATGTTTTTACCTTAAATACTAATTCCTTTGTCGGATGTCAGTTAATACAAAACACGAATTTACGAAAAAATTCCTTATGATCCACCTATTTATAGAAATTCAACTCAATATATTACCCATAGGCTTTTTAATTTTAATGCTATTCGATTTACTGTTTTACATGAGTTTTTATATAAACTTTTCATGCTATAAGCAAGATACTCGTAGAAATTTCTTGAATAATAATAAAAAAAGATTTGTATCTGATATTCATATTACATGCTATTCATACACAAATGTTACACAAAATGTGCATATTACTGCGTCTCAGCTACAGATCGTTTCAGGCATTCATTTTCTTTTAGGCGATCCCAAATATTATTACCCGACTGCCAAGAAGGGTTATGTGTTTCACGCGTATCTGGGAAAGTGGATTTCTTTATATCCTCAAAACATCCCATCGGCTGGATGGTTTTTTATGAATGAGGTCTCTATAGATTCGTCTTAACTGCCCGATGGTTATAGGCTAGGTTTTGTTTTTATAAATTCAAAATGGCGGTCGTAAAATAAAAAATGGTGGTAGAGACAAAAAAAAAAAAAAAAAAAAAAAAAAAAACGCACCATATTGAGTGGCATATCATTGGATAGATCTTTCAAAATGAAGACGATGTTTCATTGAGAATTTTACACTCCGAAGTTCCGTTTAAATATTACAAAACCTTGAAGTTGTGTAAGTAGGATCTCTAGCTTTACTGCAATTTTAACTTTCATAGATATCTATATTCCTCATAAAAACAGTGTTTATAGATAGGAACTAACAATTAAACTCAAGTTAAAAGTCATCAATACAAGTAAATGAAAAAAAGGTAAGTAATATAAAAATAGTTTCACATTGATGAGAAATAATTAATTACTTCGCTTTTTACGCTGTCGGGCTTTTTGACTTTTAAAATTTAATTTTTGCTTGTTTATTTCATTTGTTGTTGAATCCCAGATTTTTCTCGTTATCAAACATTTTCTGAAATAAAAAATCAGAGGTATGATGTCTACATTCCCGATCTTACGCAAGAATCTGTCTACATTTTTTCAGATGTTGGACATTTAAAAACAAATATGACTAATAAAACTCTAATAAAATTCTAACATTTAAAATGTCTGCAACTTTTCGCCGTATAGTGTATAAGGTTGACAAAATTACAACAGAAATTCTTGGAGGTCTATTGTAAAAAATCTATTGCATTAAACGAAAAAAGTTTATGTAAGCATTATATAGATCACTAAAAATAATACAAGTAACTGATATCTTTTCTACCAGGGCAATAACTCTAATTTGGGCTGTAAACTAAGCAATTTAGATAAAAGCAATAATGTTTCACATGATTACGCACACACACACACACGCACACATATATATATATATATATACATTTGTATTATTTTCAACATATAATGTCTATTTCTCATTAGAATTTTTAAATTTTATTTTTTAGACATTTGAGAACAACACCCAACAATATGCTCATAAATAAACCAAATAAGAGATTGAAATGATGTAAGCGTTTTATATGAGCTTATACAAATAAACGGTTTAATATAAAACTTATTATGGGTATGTACATTTACATATGATAGCTTCTGAGAAATTACTTACAGTGCAACATGCTGTCCCTTTAAGAATCGAAAGAAGGAAAGTTCCCTTACCTACAAAATAAAAGAAATTTATTAGTTTACTATTTTATAACCAAATATACATAGATTTTTTAAAGTGCATTATAATCCATTTACTTCAATAAATAAATTGCTATTTCATGAATTATTTGACTGAATCAATTAAAGTACCAAATAAATATTCTACTTAAGCTTTACATAATTATATGTAATAGGTAGATATTTCATAAATATTTTACTAGTTAAAGTATTTAAAAAATACATTTGGTACTACGAATAGATTTGTTGATAAGTAATAAAAAAAAACGGAATATAATGTAATATTACTTCTTTATTGCTTTAACATTTAAAAAAAGTATATAACATAATGTAATATACTAATTATGTTTATTTAACTGAATTAAAATTTTGAACATATGATTATATAAAATATTAAGCAACATAAGCATGTTAATAATAATAATAATAATAATAATAATAAAAACCATATATTCATAATATTCAAAATATTACAAAAATAGTATGATCTAATACAACGCAATTCATAATGGTGAATACAATCAAAACGCAAGTCATTTTTAATTAGATAAAAAAAAAAAAATACATGGCCTGGCAGGAAAAAAAAATGTGTTGCTTAAAAACTATTACAGAAACATTGTACAAAACAAAAAATATATGTATACCTAAAAGAACATACTATTTTTTTAATTTTGTGAAACATCTTAATTCTTTTTCTATTATTTCGAAAAAGGATTGTAATGATGAAATTTGGAATTTACATTGCACATAATTTTTGAAGGTAGCACGCTTTATCATCATGCTGTGTTTCACAAGAACACTTTTTAAATCCCTTTCAGTTTCCTATACTTTGAGATGCTACAACAGGACGAAATGATTTGGCAATATTTGAAACTTCTTAAAAGTAATTAAACCTATCTTGAATACACTGAACTGGGATAGAGATTAAAAACTGTTCTTTTGAATTGTAATATTAGCGTTTTAAACTACAATCCCCAAAAGATTGTTTTTGTTTAGTGTTAACGTCTATTGTGTTTTCAATAGCTGTCATTTGAACTGATAAGCAGGTTAAAGGTAAATTATAGAATTTTTTAATTCTTGTCAAAAATGTTCTTGAATGAAAGTAATTGTTAACAATGTTTAAAATGAAAATGCCTACAGAATAATAATAATAAAAAAATGTTTAACGAATAGCATTCCTATTGAGTTCCATTACGTGTGGTTTAATCCGTCGAGATGGCTACATGGCAGACCATAGTTATCACCAATAAAGTTTTCTGAGTGAAACATCGCCTTTTATCCAGGTAGTCAGTACAGTTATCTCAAACATTAACAATGTAAGTCAAAACTTCTGTGTTCTGTTCTACGGAAATATTTTGATCTCCGTTGGGAAAACAGAAATCCACCAATCGGTCTGAATGAATTAAAAGTAAAAGTGGCTCAAATTATTTCATTTATTATTTTATTAGTTGAATAAAAAAAGTATTTGTAAAATATTTTCTATCAAAAGGAAATAAATGCTTAATAAAGAAAAAAAAATGCATTTTATTTCTTATGTCAATTTAAATCTTTGCTCTTTTCTCTGACCAAAATGCAAAATGTCACACAGATTTTTTTTTCCAATTTTGTATCATCGTTCTTATAAATTTTTTGACTGGATCTTTTGAATATCGAATAAATGCTAACAGCATGAGAACTTCTTTGGCGCTGCATAGATTTGAAAAACGCCTTTTCTATTTTAAATTCCGATTTGAATTTTATAAGAAGTATTGGCGAATAAAAGTGTCCCTTATTTATATTTGCCCATTTATAATTCATTCGCATTGAAAAAATTTCGTATTAAAAGAATAAAAAAAGTTTGCGATAAATATATTCAAAGCCTAAATTGTGCATTAAATTTAAACACGCATTTTTTATCATTATTTTTCTGCGAATTTTAAATTAAATTTTTGTTTTAACATATTCGCTCTGAACAGAAAGTATTTAAATATGAAAAATAGTACATTATTATTATTTTTCTTATCTTACTGTTTTTTTTTTTTTATCTTACTAAAGATGAAAAATCAATCAGTTTTTTTCGGTTATAAGTTGGGTACATGCCAAAGTAAGTCCATTTTGGCTAATAGATGGCGCAAGTGTTATTATATGTATTGTGTGAATCTTGTAATATATGTCTTTAAAAGTATCTTCATAATCTTCAAAATGTTCTATATGATATTTGATTAAAGTGTAATCAACATAGTATTTATTCGATTTGAAATGAATAGATTCGTGTCAAATAAGCATCATCTGCGGGAGGTTTTGTTAATTTTTTAATTATTTAAAGCAAAGCGCTGCATAAAGTAGTCGTTTAATTGTAGAAGCTCAAGGTGAACATGTTTTTTTTCTGATAGTATGTGTAGAAGGGGATTCAGGCAATTTAAATAAGGTTTATTCGATGTTGATGACGCAATACATCAAGATATAAATTGTAAGCATTATTTGATGAAGACAAACCACAAACGCAATAAAAATTGGCAGAAGCATTGCATGTTGATCAATCCGTTGTCAGTGGACGCCTACATCGAATAACATAATGTAATAACATACATAAACATGTAATTTTAACCAAAAACCGGAACTTACTTTTGCATATATTCAATACTATCATTCATATGGGATTTTTAAAATGATCATTTTAATCTCTCTAATAATAAAGAATGAAATAATAAAATAAAAATCAGCGCAGCGGCCACAGCGTTCGCCGTAATTGAACTTATTGCTGTCTTTACTATTTCTCTCCGCATAAAAAGAAACAATTTTACACAAAAAACGTGAAAACTAATTGTGTTATAGAGAAATGTGTGATAAACACACTGAAGTGGACAATTTTTAAATCTTAGAATTATTTTAAGCTGCAATTAATGTTGAAATAAGAGGCACATACTTGAGTCATTTTGGTGCGGAGTGTGTAATCATTTTTTTTTGTCTAATTATTAAAGATCTGTCCAATTTTTTATTTAAAATGTGATTATCTGAATTGAGATTTAATTTTTAGTTCAAAACAACCAGTTTTTTGCTACTGTTGCCCGATTTTTAAAAGTATAAATATTACTAATTACAAACGCTGTCCAATTGAAATATATATTTACTCGTGTAAGGAAGCTTTAAAGTAATTAAACTATTACGTTTGAAAATAATTAAATGGTGAAATTAGATCATATTTAAAACGACAAATGAAAAACAATACTTATGAAATATAATTTTTAATAACTTTATGTATAATAAAACATTGCATTTTAAATTGAAATATATATTTGCACGTGCCAGTCGAAAAAAAAAATAAATAATTGATTACTGCGAGTGAAAAGCCTATAAATGTAAAAATTGCGTCACTATGCGTCATATGATTTATTTAGAATATTATATGTAAAACGATTTCCTTATAGCACCTAAAAGAAGACTTTTCTGCTAAACATTATAAACATCCAGAAGGCAGCGCCTGTTTTTACTTGACCATTTACACAATCTGGATTTAACATTTGTAATATTCAGATTTCAAATATTTCTCCATAAATTACAAAAACAGCCACCAGCTGTCACGACAACGGTGAATGAGTCATTTGGCAACGCTAAATACCGTTACAAAAGTGAAATAAATAGAAACCTGTATGCAGAATCGTCATTCGTCATGATAATTTCGTTTAATCTCACGTAATCGGGTAAGCATTTTATAGGAGAGCAAATTCGTGTGTTTTTCTGTCTATGGAACCTGATATTTTGAGTGGGTCTAAATTTCAAGATTAGATTTCACATTATACTTCAAGATTAGATCACGCTTTCAATGGAATAGATTCGGATTGTTACTTAACAATCTGTTATAACTCGTAATGAGCTGCAAATGCTTCTAAATAACGTTATAAACATTTATCTTGCGCATAATTTTTGGAAACACGCTCTGTTATCTATTTCTTTTTTATTTAACTGTAATGAGTTAAATCCTTTTACTTTTACATCAAACCAACTATCACACATTTTTTAATTCATAATTTGCTTTTTTCTTATTTTCCGAATATGAATTTTTAAGAGAAAATTTTAAATTCATAAAATGTCCAAAAAAAAAAAAAAAAAAAAAAAAAAAAAAAAAAATGGTAACATCATGAAAACGTCTTTGACGTTGCTTAAATTTGTAGAGAAAAAAGTTTTTTTTTTTTCTCTATAGTCACGATTTTAAAGTCTCAATGACTATACATGGTAATTATTTAAGCTTACATCTGTATTGCTCTCTCGCGTACAGTTTCTGAATTTAAAGTGTAAAACAGCATGATTAAAAATGTCCAACGGAGAAATTTTTCGTTAAATTAAAATTTGTGTAATTTGATTTGTATAATAATTTATAATTCTGACATATAATTAAATAGAAGTGATAGCATGTATATATATATATATATATATATTTATTTACATTTAAGCATAAGATGTACAAATAAATGTACACTGTGCATTTTTCTGCCATGAAAATAGATTTATACAGGTAAGTTTAACAAAATAATGCAAATTTTAATATTAATGTTTATGCTGTTAATTTATCATGTTTCTCTCTAAAACATATATTGTCAAAGTTAAAACATCTATCTCAGAAATGATAGCATAGGGAAAACATACACACTGGGTTCAGAAAAACGATTAATACACTATAAAAATCTGAAACGTTTCAAAAAATTAGTGGTAGCAAAGTAAACTTTATTTTTATAAATTCTTCTGTAAATCTCAAAAATAAATTGGTTTGAAAATTTCTAAAGATGGAAGAATGTTTTTCGATATCATGGGTAATTCAGAAGGGGATATTCTATATACTGCCTCAAAACTACCTTTAGGACCCACAGTCCTATGCAAAATCTGCTTATTTGTGTCTCCTGTACCTGCCTTTACATTTTTGACATATAGTTCTGAACCACCCTTTATAGACAGTCGTGTAGGAATAAAATATCATTTGCAAATTAAAGAGTAAAGATCCTTATTTTAATCGTGTAACATATGAAAGAAAAATATTGAATATTGTGTTTAATTAATGCATTTATATATGTGCAGTCAGACGAACATTAAGCTCGAAGCTGCAACGTTTATATGATAGCTTTAGGATCACGAGCCCAAACCTCTGAGATTTACGATGCATTAAACCTGTTGGATTTTGCTT